>UFQX01000048.1:203272-259439 GCA_900497675.1 Arapaima gigas
AAAAAAAAAAAAAAAAAAAAAAAAAAAAAAAAAAAAAAAAAAAAAAATGGATAGCTACCCTGATCCAGTATGTTACAGAGAGAAGGGAAGCACAAACCCTCAGATCAATAAGAAAACTGCACACTTAAGAAAGCAAAAATTAACTGAATTCTACCTTTTATGAGAACTTTCACAGAAAACCGTCTGCATAAAACAACTGCTGGCCCAGAGAAAGTCGCCTTTAGCTGGAGACAGAGACTGAGTAGAAGCGTTTTAGCCACTTGTTCTTGACAAAACAAGAAACCTGGTTATGAATTTATACCTTATAAAACCTGTAAAGTGGAAAATGATCACTTGCACCATCTTTATTCCTTAGCTAAACAACAGAACTAGACCTGCACTGCATTCCTGGTCTCTGAAGAGGGAAGTAGAGACTGAACATTACAACTTTACTGACTTACAGCAGAATGATGAGGATGAAGAATCTTCAGACAACGCAGCTAAGAACAGCTGTCCACATGCAAAGATTTAAAAAAGCAGCACAGGGGCTGCTGGACCCCATCATGACAAAGTAAAAGGAGTTCTAGCCACCTCCGCATGTCATTCTTGGAAAAATCTCATCAAACCAATATAACATGTTGCGGCACAAAGATAATCTGACATCATTTATACATAGAGGGAACTTAACTGCATTCTTAAGCCCCCAGTCACTGCCCTTGGTTGTGTCACCTAATGAAGCAATTTCTGCAAAACTCCTCTGTTTTAAGTCAAATAAGACACAGCACCTCAAGCAATTCTACACAAACTTATTTTCTGCATAGATCAGCCAAAACAACATTAACTGCAGGAATCAGCTGTGTCAGAATGCCTGGCACAGGATTTTCTTTCAACTGAACATCAACATGTTCACTTCATGGGGTGCAGGGTGTTGTACTGCTCTGTACTGACAGCACTGTGCTGCAAGGGGTGGTGCAGTTGCCTCAGCTTCTGGGCTCCTCCACTGGATGTGGGTTCAGACTTTGTTCAGACGTGTGCCGTTTTATGTTCTCCTCAATTTTGCATGGAGTTCCTCTCCATGTTCTGCTTCTTCCCCGGTCTAAATATGTGTTTCAGTTGAACAGAGCTGGGGGCTCTGAATTGCTATGAAATACTGCCTGGGTGTTTTATGCAGTTGTCCCGTTTGGATGGGTACACACTTGTAGGTAATTAAGTGCAGTATATCTAGCATTGTACGTTGCTGTGGACAAAGGCATCAGCCAAACAGCATGACTGAGAAGAATCTTGTAAAAGATGCAGAGTGTGCTGTAGACCTGAGCCTCTGGGACCAGCAGCTCTCCACACTGCCTGCTCTTATCACAATGCCAAACTGAAGTGTGCAACTCTGTCAGCCCGTGCATTTAACCTGTGAAAAATTCAGTGCCATCAGCCAATAAACTTGTGCCAAATGGCTTTTGGATGGGTCACCCCACCGGACCCACTCACTATCAGCCCTGGACAGACAACCTGGACCCTCGGCAGCCTCTCAGCAGCACATGTTGCAGCAGAAGCCAGCGGGAAACTGAATTTTATCTGCCCATCCACTAATCCCCTCTGAGCAAAAAGGGTACAGCATTGTAGAGCTCACCGTTGCATCTCTCTTCTCGTGTTCATCAGAAATGATTTTCACTCAGTGTTGTGTCCAAGGCATGACATTCACAGGCTTCCTGCTATGAAAGGGGCGGAGGGGGGTCTTCTGCTCTCAGTCCCTTCTGTAACAATTGTAAACATGCAGGATGACAAGGTCTACACTTCCACATCCAGTGCACTGCCAAAATATCTTAACTGGATTAAAACACTGTCAAAAACATTTGACACCATGGCCCAGGAGAAGTAGTTGTACCTATCCGTCTGCTGCCTGCTTTCATGCCAGTCTTTGAAATTAAAAACATCAGTTTGCAGCACTGAGGGAACACAACCTTGGGATGTGTATGTTAATGAGGCAGGGAAGGGACTGAGAGAGCCTGACCTAATTTACCACAGCACTGGCTGTCAGAGCAGCCATGTTTATCCCATGTTTTCCCATTTCTCGCTTTTAACCTGGGCACATCTAAGCTTGGCACAGATCCTTGATCTATCAGTCTAGGTAAGCTAAGGTGATGTTCCTAACATTCTGCTTCTCACCGCCATGGTGGCAGGTCTGGCGTTACGATGTGGGGGGTGGTATCCACTACCAATGACATCATGGAATGGCAAACCCATGAGGCTCAGGGCTGAAGTCTGATGTCTTAAAAAGGAAAGTGGTCTGCCACCCTCCATCTCAGGTGCTCTTATCCCGAGAGCTGGCCTTTCCAAGAGAACAGATAGAAGCCCAGCGATTGCTCCATTCTTCTAGAAAAAAAGATGGCAGGAGTTATGACAGGCTTGTTCTGTCCACCTGTCACATGGCCACCCTTGTCAACAGTGGTCTACTCACTCATGTCCCCAGTGGACCACCAGACCCCTAACCACCATATTAGGATTGACATAGACAGCCACTATCAATCACGTCACCCTGTCACTTTCTATTTTTGTCTGCTTCTCCAGCAAACCCACTTTGGTCTGCACAGCCTCTGGAGGAAGACAGGATAGAAATGGGGTGAGCAATTACCCTACATCCTGCATGATTTTCACATGAAAGCTCCCTTCTTCCTTCCCTTCTACCAAGTAAGTATCCCCTGGGGCAGCAAGAACAAGAAAGCAGACGCACATTTCATCACATCAGATCAGCCAATCCAAGCAGAGCAGAGGCTCCCGCAACAGCAGCCAGTCTGTTTGTTGACCAGGGCGCTGGAGCGCAACTCAAGCCTCGCCTGTACCAGAAACAAAACCGCAAACAAACATGAACAAACACAGCGTGACGCTTTCATCTGAGGCTTGAGCTGGAAGCTGATGCTTGGCTGTTTGCTTCAGGTTCTGAATGTGACAAGTCCACCCTGTTTGTATCAACACATAGATGGATTATATACAGTTTTTGCCATGAAAATAGGTCCATGGGCTCTTGCATGCAGCTCCTGAGTCCCGCCATCTCTGTGCCATTTTATCCGAGATAAAAAAGCAGCCTCATCCGTCAATTTATTAGGCACCCGGCTGAGATAATAAACCTTGGGTTTTGTTGTGTGCACAAGCGGGCCAAAGAATGCTCATAAAGAATAGACATTGTCATTCCAAGAGACACAACCACACGGAGAAGGAAGAAACCAGAATCTGGATCTGGGAAAAGGTGATTAGCTTGTGGCTACAGTTGGAGAAAGATATGCCATCCAGCAGACAGAAAGGTACAGGTAGTCTTCTGGAGCCCCCCCATTGTGCACCTCCACCAGCATTTGCACAAACTCGTTGCAGTTGTATCTGCGATCCCTAGCTAACCCACTGCAAGTATATATCTGTGTGTATAGAGGGGGGGGCATGCCTTGCAAACTGTTAATTAACTATTTAAAGTAGTCATTTCATTCTGTTTGAGAGGTCTTTCTCCTCACACTACTGCCTAATCCCAGCTCCTGGGAGAAAACAGAACTCCAGTGTATTGACAACTCCAGGCAGGGACAGAATCTATTGACTGCTCCTCATTTGCTGGGTGAAGTCCTACCTCAGCTATTAGTGACTGTTCATACCAACAGCTGTTAGTCTGAGAGCAGGAAAGAAATCACTTCCCTCTCATACAATTCAGAAAATGAGATCTATAGAAAAACAGTTGGGTTCCTATCATATAGTTTGCCACCAAATGGCACCCAGCTTGTTGGAACAAATCTCCCATCAATCACATTTTAAAATCAAAAGCAGAACATGCAAAGGAGGACTCATTCTGCCATCACTTTCCCATCTAGCAGGCCATCAGCATGACCACTTCTGTTTGGTTTTTTTTAATGTTTTATTTTAAAAGCAGGTACTACCACAATCCATCAATTTATCGCTCATATATCAGAGTCAGGAGCCAACTGGCTCAGCCTTACAGGGGAACACTGGTATCTGAATGAGCACTGTAGGCCCCACTGAGGATCTGAAACCACGGTCCTCGGTTCCAAGACAAAAACCTCAAGGAAAATATGCTTTAAACGACAGTCAGATCTCACAACTGGGCCTGGAACAGAATCACTGGATCGCACTCCAACTCAACACCCTTTTCAACAGCCTCAAACATAAGACAAGAACATCAGTGGCATCAGTGACTGATGACAAGACCCTAACATGGGCTAATTAAATATTCATGGCTTCTTCCTATTTATAAATGGGCTTCAGGCATATTTTATCTATTTAGCTTTGTTCTCAGGTGCCAAAAAAAGAAATATTGCAAATTCTGTAACAATGCAAGATAAGGCTTCTTGTGGACGCACTGGTGAATAAATGAATGAGCCAGTGTTGTGTCATTTGAATCGTGGACATTATCCTACATATTCTGTTTTTAGGGCAAAAATCCTTCATACAAATTTCCTAAGAAAAAAAAATCTAATCATCATCCCTTTAATGAGCACAGCAGTTTATCAATATGTCTTTTTAAATGGAAATCTTCCCTATAAATAAATCATAACTAAGGAGCTGAAGCATCATTCAGGGAACCAGACTGATCCCTTCTGAACTTAATTTTGATAGTTTTCCCCCATCCTGACCTGCTGTCCACGTCCAGCTTGTGGACCTGCAAAAGTGATGCTTTTCCTGATGCCGTCATGCAAACATATAACAGTGCTGTGAACAAAATGACGCCCTGATCAGTTTGCCAGGAAAACAACGAGGATCTTGAGTCACCATCCAACTTTCCTTTAAATAAAATATGACAAGAGAAGCAGGAGACACGTGAGAGAGAACTAAGGATTAGGGATTGGATTGGAACTAGGGTTCAAGCCTGGTAAGAACTGGACCATTTCATTTGCAACCCAATGTGTCCAGTTATAGACTCAAGAAAGAAAGAAGCTACACAGCACAGTTAATGAAACAAAGACATCACCAAAATTCTATCTCCACATTTCTGGAGCAGCAAATTCCCACAGGCAGTGGAGACAGACCACCCCCCCAATATTCACTGTTCGTCTTGGATCTGATATGTGGAAGCAACAGGAACACCAAGCCTATAAATCTTGTGCACTTTCCCAGTAGTTCAATTTGACAAACATGGTGCTTCAGATTTGCTTTTTAAATCATCTTAAAGGACGAATTGGATGGTGAAAGTTCTGCCCCCTATCGGTGTAAAACTTTCAGAGGAATAGAGACAAGTGGACTGTCGCGTGCTACCAAGTCCTCTTCTCCGCCCGCAACAGCCGTCATTGGAGCTCAAGCGTCCAAAATGTGTCCTAATAACAGAACCACTGACTCACATTAACTGCTCATTAATCAGGGGGTGGGGGTCATCGCAGGCTATTAGTTACTGAATATTACTAATACTATTTCCCGCAATTTAAACCTGCACATTGTAGAGTTAGTATGCGCGTCAGCCATTCTACCTGCACTTTACTCCTTTGAGTAGTAACAATAATACTTGCTCACCCCCCGAGATCGTCTCAACGATAATGCAGAGATGAGCCATTTCAAACTACACGGGTTGTATTTAAATGCTGTTATGTCTGGTGTTGATTGCGTCTAGAGAAGTCTCGCTAGACCCAGGGGGTCTTATCACGAGATACAAGCGCATAAACATCCCGCTCCCTCCCGCCACACAGCGCGGGACCACCTGGGTCCCAGTAGAACCATGTGGGAGACTGTGCGACAGTGTGCGATCGTGTGGGACTGCGTCCGTTGCAAAATGGGTTATGTAACACAGTTAAAGCTACAACCGCAAGCGCTGGTCAGATACTGGAGACCAACTGTTATTATCAGCACTACTTGTAAACAAAAGGACTCCTGGGAGAAACATCGATTTGTCCGAACGCCGCTACTAAAATAACATTTCTACGTACCTGCCAGGAGCTGGAGGGGATTTCGGCGAATCTCCCGATCCCCCCAAACGTGTAGCACCTGTACATGTGGTCGAGCGACTCGGAGCAGTGCCACAGCAGCCCGAAGCTCACTGAGTCCTTGTTCTTAAGCTGCTCTTTAACGATCCACGCGGGGGAGATAAAGCTGAAGCTGCAGACGGCCACAAGCGCCGAGGAAAGAAGAAGCCAGAAGCAGCCCACGCAGCTGAACATCCTGGGCGAGTGGGGCGACAAGCCGGACGGCGAAGCGTTCCCGACCCCGGCTGCTTTCTCCCTCCGGTCCAATAGCGGAGGCATCTGACGGCGCGGCCACAGGCGGGGAATCGCACGGCAAAACACAGCCGAACCTTGGCGAGACGTTACATCAGAACGAGCGAAAGGAGAAATCTAAACCCCGCCGAATCGGGCGAATAAAGCAAGGGAAAACATCCGCGTCCTGGTGGCTCCGCTCTCGTTTGAGGAAGTTCACGTGTTACAGGGAGCAGGGGAAAAAAACGTGCGACATGCGGAGATAAACACACTCCACCTGGTTACAGGTCCGCGCGAACATCACGTCACATCAGCTCATTTACAGCATCATCTCCACATCTCGTCCCTATGTCCCTGAGGTGTGGGTCCAGAGTTCGGCTGCAGCGCATGGCGTGTGATGATCGGTGACCGCAGAAGACCCCCTCCGTGCACGTCATGCCTGCGCAGGAGACGGCGCGCTGTATTCGCGCGCGCCGGCGGGACCACCGAGCCACCTCACGGACGGGGGTCTCAGCGACCTGAAGTGGGCGTGTCGGCCTCGCATCACCCGTCACATCTTACAGCCTCCGGCCTCAAGTGGTTTAAGATCAGTGTAATAATGCAGCCCGCAGAAGCTGGTTCCATATCATTGATGTGGGCTGCTCTGTATGGTTGCATTTAACGGCAAACTTAACATTAAGGCCACGAGTTACGAACATTCTACAGACATTTACTGCATTAAATAGTAATTTTCAGCATCAGACGGCATTATTGCCTGCAGCAGAAATATGAACTTTGAATATCATTTTGATAAAATAAAAATGAACTAAATAACCAAATAACCCCATGGGATTGTGCCTCCTACAGGCCTGGCTAACACACTACAGCACCGTCCTTAAAGCAAACAAACCCATATTCATTCCCACCACTGATTTCATACATTTAAAACATTCACATGGCATAATAAACCCATAATTTTAATCAATGCATTTTGTTGGAAACAATTTAGTGCAATAAAATGAAAAAAATCATGTAGTGCTGAGAAAAAGATGTAAACACTGCCTAATGCAATAATAATGACAGCAAAGCCCATCCAGAAACGATGGAGTACCAAACACCACCTCCCTTTCCTCTGCTGTATAGTCTGAATGTAATATTCCATTGCAAAGTGGACCATTGAGGAATTCATTGTTACCTTATCACTGGGAAACCCACATTATTTGGAGACAAAGTAGACTTCTGCTATTGCCTTTACCTCCAGTGGAAATGGCCCCTAATGTTCTTGTTTGCACCATTTTAAAATCAGACAACTGTAGTTCAAAGTGGGAAAAGGTGCATGGAAAAGTAACCTTTGCTTTGTCTTTGTGAGCAAAAATGTGATAATTGCCTTCATAAACTAACATTTCAATAAACCAGCAAATCAAAGACAAAGCAATCTTTGTAAGATTTCAGGATAGTGTGTTCAGTTTTGACTTATTTGATTATACTTTAAACATGAAAAGGCAAAATTAAAGCAATGCATCACCCTAAACTACAGTGTAAAACAACCAGTTGAAACATTATAGAACTTTTTGTAGTATTTCTAACCACAAAAAACACCCAAATCAAACATTTCAATAATATATGTATTTCAGATCAAACAATTTAAATATAGATTAGGTACGCATATACATCAGGAAACAGAGGTACACAGTACCAAAAAAAGTCTTCTCTTGCTTCATACTGACAACGCATTTCATAAAACTAATACCATTAGACTGTTTACCTCCCCATGAAAGTTTGAAACTTGACTTTTTTTGTCATACAAAAAATAAATCAGAAGATCAAAGTAACAGTACATGGAACTAGCCGGGGGGGGGGGGGACCCATTTAAGCCTTTAATGCANAACTAGCCGGGGGGGGGGGGGAGACCCATTTAAGCCTTTAATGCATCTGTATCACTTCAGCACCTGGGGAAATGTCTATGACTGGTCTCAGAACAGTCTACAAACAAGTAAAACATTGATATGTCTGGGTGTACAGTATTCTCATTCTCTACTGCACACAGAGAGACAAGCATTTACTTGTATTTCAAAGAACAAAAAAGACAGGGTTTGAAGGGGGTTGGTCAAAGGCTATTCATGGTAAAACTGTACACAAGCATAAAGCAAGAAACCCTTCCAAAAATGGTCCTTCCTTTAAAATGACCGGGACCTCTTAAAAACAGTTGTTTTCTTCCAATTAAAAAGGAAGGGAGAGTTAAGAGGTTGTGGTCATAAATGTCTTCAAAGCCAGCCTGGAGTCCTCATCTTCTCAGAACATCATTCACTACAGCATGCTGTAGTTCAGCAAGCATCTTCATTTCTGAATCTTAAGAACTTGTGCCTGATGCTACTTTGCAACTTTTGCTTGTCAGCCTCGTACAAAAATCTCCATAGTGTTCTTGGACAGGACATAACATACAACTTCAAACACGCAGCATGACCAAAGGGGAATGCCTTGTAATCAAAACAAAATGAATGTAGTTGATGTTGGATAAATACAATTGTGCAGTTCATTGCCAGTTCCTCCCATGTCCATTTGAGGAAATTGCGCTTTTGTCAGAAGGGAGTGTCCTTTGGTAGATCAGGAGTGTCATAACTGGAAACAAAGGAAAGGAATAATAAGATACGTTGACATACTATACTGTATTCTTTTTCATCTGCCGCTCAGTGTCAAGGGGTGTAGAAGTTCTACTTTAGATTTTATACAAATGTAAATGCACAAAGAAAGGTGTACACATACAAACTATGCTGTTCAAAGCCAACTTAAGATAACACAAACAAGCGAATAAAGCGCACATCTGTTCACATCAAGTTCTTGATTTCACACATTCATAAACTGTCATTTGTGTGTCCTGTGTTTCTACACAAGGCTTAACACTCTCAGAGTATGATGTGTGACCCAGCACCACCAGACCTAGTGTCAAACTTGCTCTCATACCTTACTGGAATTTTGGTGCCAGTGGTGAAATCGGATACCTTAGTTGACTTCATGTATGGGTTTTCATAATCTGTCTGGTGAATCACATCATTAACTATCATCTTCGCAATCTTCCAAGCCATCTCCTCCTGGGCCTGCAAATGCATAATAAAAATGTGTGCGTCTGGTTAAACAGAACAGGTCCCAAGCAACACAGAGACAGTACAATGAAAATTTGCAAGTTATACACATAACAGAAAGACTAAAGGGTACAATAATTTCACAGGAATGGTCATGTAGCATTATGAGAGTTTCAGAATGATGACCAGACATACTGAAATACTGTACATTAATATACTGTATAGGAAGTTCAAATTACAACTATTGATGAATGTCAACCACATGTTGGTTTGAAAAAAAGTCGCTTTTGGCAGGGATCACTGCAAAATACACCTACACTGCATAACTATAAAAAAATAGAATATGGACTGTAGTTCCTCAGTAGAAGAGGGGGACAATTGACAAAAATACATTGAGGGACTACAGCAACAAGGGTAGAGTGTAAAACATAAGACACTGCACAGTCGTCATATAAGCTCTTCAACAAGTGTTCTCGTCTTCTTAGTTTCCACCAAAACAATTTCAGACCTTTGAATAAAAGGTTTATTCAGGCTATTGTTCATCTGACAGTGGAACACTTCAAATGCAGTCCATGAAGTTCACGAAGATCAAATGCAACTGTGGATCTGAGTGAGCTTGTGAACAGTAAAGAGTAACAGCAGCTTGAACAAGTCGACAGTACAGGACACTGTACTATACCACACTGGAATTGGCATGGCTGACAAAAGGTGATTTAACACCATAGATTAAACCATTCAGGTAGGAATAATTTTAAAAAAGCACACATATGAGAAGAAGAGGACTTGGAGTACCTCATCGGAGTTTCCCTGCACCCATTTCTTCATTGCTTGAGAGAACATAGAACCTGCATCAGGAACACAAGTTGTCATGTTGGTCTCATGAGATCCATAAGTCCACTGATCTCCCCACTTAAAGATACAAGACACTAGAAAAAGAAATGTGAATGTCACCTTTGGATTTTTTCACATCCGGTTCCGGCTCAGCCTCCCGGATGAATTGGCCGAGTTCGTTCACTTTTCCAAAAGTCATTCTTCTGAACAAAAACACAGTTTATTATTTCATCCCTAGACAAACTGTGTGCTATTGCACTATGCTATTGTTGTCTGGCAAAAACCAAATTCATTTAAAATTTAATAAAAATGTCCATGGCACTCTAAATGGGACCGTTCAACAAAATGCCTGTACTCCAAGTACAGTAGCTCATGTGTGGTTAGTGAAATTCATACACATATTCAGAACAACGACATCTATCTTGAGGAGTGTATGAGTAAATCATATAACATCCAGTGGAGTAGGCTTGGCTAGTTGAGGGTGACTGCAACATCAGATGCTGGGTGTTCCAACCTACCATCAGCAATCAAAGTTTTGGAAAAACTAGTACAACACTGTCATAGAGCAACTTTCATTCCTTTTTTTAATATGTTAATGTTCCCATTAAAATTTTGTTGCCAAGTCCATAAACGTAATTGCCTTAACCACCAAGGACAGACAATTTTTACACACAACTCGCTTCAGTACTCGGTGGTCCCCTTCTATGAGCCTATGTGGCTGACCGCTTTGTGGTTGAGGTGTTGTTGCTCCTAGATGTTTCTACAGAACTAGCAATCCATTGGGACAGGTCTAGCAGGGCAGGAATTTGATTTGTTGGAAAGGTAGCCTCCTGTGATAGGAGGAGAGAGAATGGCTGTATGCTGGATTTTATGTGCCTGTCAGTAACCGGTGTGGCTGAAATGGCCAAACCAATGAATTAGAAGGGGTGTCCGCATACTTCTGGCCACAGTGTAGCTAAACCACATGAAATGGAATCTTATACAACAAAGAAAACTTACTTGCCAGAACCTGCTGTTAACATCTATCACAAATTAGAAAGGAATTTACAACAAATAATGCAGAAAACAAATAATACATGAAGAAGCAACAATCCCTATCAACTCACCCAGCATAGGGCCGCTGATAGAGAGACTCTGGATCCAAGCTGGCTGTGTCCACCGTTATTGCCTCGTCAAAGTTTTTAAGAATTTTAATGGCTGCTTTTTTGGTTGCTTGCTAAAATGAAGGAAAGAACTTTAAAAAAAACAGAACTGAAAGACCACAGTCATCAAAACTAAGTAGTTATGGTTGGACAGTGCAACTAGGGTAAGTTGATGGCAAGACAGCAATACCTGGGACTGCATCCCCTCAGAAGTGCTGGCATTACGATCTCCATCCAAGGGAGCGCTTTGACCCAACGGGGTCACGTTCCCGCCGACAAACTCGTCTGCGCGAACCGAGTTGATCAAGTCATTCAAGTATTTATAATAAAGATTGCTGGACAGGAAGCCTGGCAGGTAGACCTGAAATCAAAAGACAGGGAAGTAATTAAATCATACAATTACATAGACTTTTAAGGCAATTGCACAGACACATTGGCAGTAAACCCAGGGTAAATGTTAATGATGTTCAAAATTGGTGTTAAATTACATAAGCAAGGTCTCTATACCACAGTGTTTTTGACTCACTGTTGCATCATTCCACTACAGAAAAAGAGCTTGTGAGTCCTCTGCAAGTAAAGAGCAATAAAGTTCCCCAGTATTACAAAGTTGTGTTGTAAGCACATGGTGTTTAAAAACAAATCGTCTCATCAACATTGCTATAGTACCTTCGAGAGACTTAAAACCTAAAATAGCACCAGAACTATCCAGCTGCCCACATCACAAGCATGTGAAGATACCTTCTCCATGGTGGTCCAAGCCTGGCGCAGGGGAGTTGTGAAGCAGTCCGGCAGGGGGCCGCCCTCCCTGCAAATGTTGGACTCGATTTCTAACCGCACAGAGTCATCAAAACCAAGGGGATTAGTGGCCTGGAGTGAAAAATACCTACCGGGATAAACAGAGACCTCTAAAATCAGAAGCATTAACTCGCAGTAGGCCAATAAAAATTCTCAGTATGGAGAGCGAATTGTAAGTATGTCTAAGTAAATTGTTTGAATTCTACTGCCTGAAGCACTATCCAACAGTACTTACAAATAATTGCAAATTTTCATTCATGTATGTATCGCTCACCCAAAGGGAAGGAAGAACACACTAATCACAAAAGGTGACCGCTTACTTGTCATACAGGATCATGGCATCATTCTGGGCTTCTTGCCCGTCATATTGGCCTTTCTTAGAAGCAAGCTGATCCTGAAAATTGTCTGCTGCCAGCCAGAACTGCAAGATGTTCACAGCTTCTTCCTTTTCCATGTACTGCAAATATACCATCAACAGGTTCAAAAATGGTCTGGCACTTAAAAATAAACATTTACTTTTTACAACTGAAAGACATTCTGCTATAGGGGAAAAAATTCAAATAGAATGATTGCAGACAAAAATTTAAAGCAGCCTCCCAAGGGACTTGGCACTCTTGCAGCCTTACCTGGTCCTCTGAGACAACTGTGATCACTGTCTCAACAGCACCCCAATATAAATCATCTTTTCCAAAGAAATGCTATGATTTAAGACAACTGGGGTTATCCAGCTCTTTTGACATGGAGTGCAGGTAATATGCAGTGAGATGACACCACTTCTACACAGCACAATATGACTTTTGCCTAAAAAGGTGTTGAACTGAAGGAGTTCTCTTTTCCTAGCAGCTATAGTTTGGTGCTGCCAATAGCCGAGGACAGAAGATAAAAGGAAACATAACAGAAAATTTGAGTGAACCAATTAGGCAAAGTCACAGAAGTCCTTACCTCGGAAAAGTAGAAGAGGGCTGACTCACAGAAGAGGATGTCTGCTAGGAAGACTGTACCGCTGGTCAATACTTCAATCTGGTACTTACAGAAATGATGACTTCGCAAAAACTGACTAAAGTGCCTGTGGATAATTAACACATATATTAGAGGTGAGCATTAATAAAAAGAAAAAGCAGGATTTCTAATGTCACCTTTCAAAAGTTTGAGGAACGGCTTTCAATGCAGGTCATAACTTTAATCCACCCAGAGCTAGACTAAATGTACAAAAGCTGAGACTAGATCTGCTGCAATGGTAAGGTATGGTAAGAGGGGGACAAGGTATGAATCCCTAGTGACAGGGAATTGGAACCAGAGCTCATTGCTGGAAGTGCCTCTGGCCTAAACGGAAAGACTATGAAGGAAAGCCCCCTGTCAGGAGGACTCACTGTTGTTCCATGACACCGAAGACCACAGACTGCGCGATTACAAAGCAGTTAGGATCCACCTGCCCATCTTCCCCACAGATTTTGGCTGTTGAATTGATGACAGGATAAAAGCTCAATTTCAATGTGACCTGACAGTTTATAGACTGCTTATCTTGTAACTTCATTAATCTCTTACCAACAATGTCATTTCTCATGCTTTCTGTGATAGGGATGGGTCTAGCAGCATCTGGAGAAATGTACTTGGTAAAAATATTCACTGCGTCTCTCTCTATACCTAAGGAAACAAAAGGGCTCATTGTTGGAAAATACATAAAAAGGTTAAACAAAAAAGCTCTCGTAATTCTGACATTACTTCAGCAGCTACATCCTAATAGTTTACATTTACAAATTCCAGATGTGCTAATGGCTTGTAACTTAATTTGAAGAAGAAAAACTTCAGAAATTCTGCCAAACGATGCAGTGAATAATGTTTCTCATAATAAGACAAAGCACAGTAATAGAAGCATGACAGATTTCATGGCATTAGTTAAATCTGACTGTGCAGATCTAGGACGTTCCTCATGTGAAAAGATAATGACATTTTTTGCAAAACTACATATAGAGAGGTTTAACAAGCTGAGGAATTCTTTATATGATCCAGTGGGGGTATTTCTCACATTGATAACAGCGTTTTCTATCCCATTACCCAAGTCATCACTGCAGCCACTGAAACAAAATACCATTCTGAGATTCTGACTACACATTAATGCTGATCTGCAATCATTTGTCACAATTGCCAAAAAGCAAGAAACCTCAGATTTATAAGAAAAGAACGCTGAAATTTGTTTGGCAGGATGTTTTGTATCTGTGCAAGACCTGTATATGTAGGGATAGAATGTTGACTTACTTTTCATGAGCTTTTCAGATAGCTCCTTCAGTGCATTGGTGGGCTGCAGTTTGAATGGTGTGCCCATCCTGGACGAGACTTGTCTGGTTGGAGTGTCTGCCTGGGGCTGAAGCACGCAGGCTTCCTTACTGCAACCTGAACTAACCGACTCGGAGCTGGACACTCGCCCAGGGCTGGGAGAGTTTGCATCCAGCAGATGGCCAGTCACCTCTGACAAATCTTCACCGTCAGGCCTTCCGGTAGAAGGCGAAGCGGGCTCAGCCAGAGAGCTGTGCTTGACAGAGTTGAGACTGTGCGCTCTCACCCGGGACCAGCTTGTGGATCTGAAGCTCTCGGCCTCCAGCCAGAATTTGACAAGGTGGTCAGCCCCCTGGGTTTCCATGTACTGAATGAAGTAGGGGATGGCAACATTGTCCCTCAGGATCTGCTCAACAGTCTTGGACAGCCTTGAGCGTGTCTCTTGAGCTTGGTAGTTCACACTGGAGCGCCCTGAATTGTACCAACACGCACGCACACACACACACCACAGTGAATTGTGCTGTATCTATGGAAAATCATAATTTTTTGTTTTTCTGCAGAGTAAAAATTTGTGTAATGCATTTGTATTTACCACAAATAAAGCAAAATTAAGATGTCTTAGTGTTACAGTCACATGTTCACCTACATCTGAGGGTTAATCACCAGCATGGCAACCACTGACTGCATGATTTTAGCAGAGTAGTGGGAACTGATGAGTTTAACATTAAGATATAATTGCATTATCTTAATTAGTGCTTTTTTGCAAATATTTTTAAATCAGTAGGCCTGGTGGGAATGAAGTGCAAAACATTGAACAAAATTATAAAACATCACTTGTACTGTTAAAAATTTCACTGTGGCACAAGTGTTAACTATATTCTATTTTTCATTCTACTGCCATGGTTACTAAGGTCACAAATTATAACCGTAAAAAATCTAACCCTGCATCCATTTGAAGAAATTACACGTCTGTAACAATGCACTTTTCACCATGAACTGAAAAACAGAACTGTAAAACTGAGTTGAGCACTGAAGAACCCGAGGCCACTTAAACATACATGTGGATCAACGTGGCAGGACCACATTAGTATACAAGTAGCTCACAGTGTCCTCAAACAGACATTCCGTAGAAACTGGGGCAACATCTACACTCCAAGTCTATTATGAATACCAGTCACTTAATTAAAAACCATGCCAATATTTGTTATACATTATTTAGACACTATAGCTGCTATGGCAGGGCCATATATATGTTTTACTGAAAAGAAAATCACGTGTTGTATCATGATTTAGAACATCAACCCCCTCTTTTCACTTGTTTCTTTGAAAATAATTCAGTAGACCTTTGCGCAACTTAAAGACACATATACACTGATACTACAACTTACAAACACAACTGGGCCCCGACATCTGTTTTGAACTTGGAAAATTTTAGAAAACTGGTAAATGAAGAAAAAGTTTACATTTTCTACATTAAATTCTTTGGTTTGTTTCCTGAGATGTTAAATTCAGCGAATATTTTCAGTTTTTAATGTTTATATGAGGCTCTTTCACCCCTGGCACATAAAGAACCTAGGAAGAGTCATACCTTTTGTCACTTAATATCACTGTTTTCTGTAAGAGATGTTAAATTAACAGTACTGGCCTATATTTACCAAAATAAATTTTAATTCTTGTAATTAGTCAAAGTTGTTACCATCAAACGAAGTTTGAGTTTACAATAAAGCATCTTCTTCTTCAGCTCCCAGAGCAGCTAGCAGGAGGAGCCGGTGGCTGCCCTACTAGTCTGGCTTGTAGTTATCTGAAAGCAGCACCAACATAGCAGCAGGCAGACTAGCCACCACTCATTTTGGTAATTGGCTGTTAACGATCTCCAGCCAACTTCAGAGTCACTCAACAGCCTGACGCTGGCTTGCAAAGAACCTACACAATTTGTCAATGTGTGTGGTTATGAATAGGGCTGTCCTGATGTGTCCTGTTACATCCAAGTGAAAATAGCATGTGTGTATAAAAATCCAATATGGAATACATACATAAAAAGGGGACAAACTACCTCCTAAAACAAGGCAGATTTACTTGGTCATTCAGAACAGTTTTCCAACAGCATCCCCCCAGTGGCAATGACATTATCTATGCGGTGCAGTTCTACAGCAGCCTAGGCTCTCCCACAGTACATTAATGTCTAACAGCTGCAGACACTTAACACAGTCATTGGGCTGTTATCCTATGCGCCCATTGGCAGACTGGCACCAAAGAGTCACAGCTAATCGCTTCCATTTATGAGGCAATGAAAACTGCACCCAGGTCATGGCAACATGCTCTTCTCATACCACACACCAGGAAGAACTTAAATAGACCAAATTCCTATATTTGGATAACTACAGCCCATGACTTCTTCGTACGACTTCATGTGAACCCCAGAATCCTCCTTGTGGATCTCAGATATCATATCCAGCACTGCAGTTGTCCAACAGTTTACTACAGATAAAATAAACAAAATGACCAAAGGATTACATCTTGTAAGACGTACCTAAGTCACCGAAGTGAGCAGCCTCCATGTGGCTGGGCTGCTTCTTCAGGATGGCTGTTCGTCCTCGAGCGAAGGAGTCCATGTTGGCGGAAATGGCACTGATGGCCACGTGGCTGGGTCCAGCAGCTTCCAGGATGGCATGCTGATTGCGGGGAACCAATGAGGGGGACTGAGAGTTGACTGGAACTGGGGAGACACAGGCTGCTACAGGGGGGGACAAAAAAAACAATATATAAGCCAAAAAAAAGTGAAGGCTAAGCTAAATCAGCTATCACACACGGGGACTAGGACATATCCATATAAAGTAGGCATATAAAAGAGTCCCGTAGCCCATAGTGACAGTGTATGTACAATTAGTTCATCACACGATGGAACCAAAAAGCCAAAGTCAGGTCAGTTCTATACTGTCTGAAAATTAAACTGACAATGTGGAAAACAAAATAATTTAATAACATACTAATCCTGCAGAGTCACGTGAGACAGTACACCATCATTCAATTCTGTGGGTTCATGTAACAGGATCTAACAAAAACATTTGGTCCTTACCAGATCATAAAATTAGGTAAATTAGGTGACAAACAAAAAATAATAGATTCCACTATGTCAATATTAATTTAAGAGTAAAAAATAGCCAACATGCAGAAGCACTGTGTAAAAAACAAACTACACCCCAGGGATTCAGTAGCTTGTAGATCCACTTTTAGCAGCAATAACTTGAAGTAAACAGTTTCCATACAATTCTCACGCACTGTTTCGGAGGAACTTTGGCTCAGTTTTTTGGACCAACATCGCATCAGTTCTTTAATGTCTGAGGGCATTTATTTATGCACAGCTCTCTAAAGGTCCTGCCACAACCTCTCAGCGGGTGTGAAGTCTGAACTCTGACTTGGCCATTCCAACACTTCAGTTCATTTCCTTTTCAGATATTCAAGTATAGATTTGGTGGTGTACTTGTAACCACTGTCCTATGGCATAACTAAACTTCAGCCAAGTTAAACTGCGGTATAAAGGGGAGTAATGGTCATAATGACTGCAAGGTAGCCAGGTCCTGTGGCTGCAACACAAGCGCAAATCATAACCTCTCTATCACTGTGCTTGACGGCTGGTATGAGGCGGTTGTGGTGATACTGTGTTCGGGTTTTTGCTAAACGTGGCACTGTGACTAAGCACCTCCACTTTGCCCAATGTCCTTTGGACAGACAAAAATCACAAGGTTTATTCAGATACCACTTAACAGCATAGTTTAAGTTTGTAATGTTCTTTTTGGAGAGAAAGGGCAAGCTCCTGGCTACCATTCCATGAAAGCCACTTGTTCAATCTTTTTCTGATACTAGAGTCATGAACTTTAACATGTTAACTGAGGCCTGTTGATACCAAGATGTTGCTCTTGGGTTATTTCTGAGCATTACAGCATCTGACCTTGGGGTGAATTTGCTGGGGTGACCACTTCTGGGAAGACTGGCAACTGTCTTGCATGTCTTGTAAATAATCCTTCTCCCTGTAGAATGATGGATTTCAGATTGTTTGGAAATGGCCTTATAGTCCTTCCCAGGTTCTTAAGCAGCAACAAGTGATTTTCTGAGTTCATTACTGAGGTCTTTTCTTCTTGCCATAATTTTATCACATACCTGAACTCCACAGACTACCAAACTGCCAAAAGTTCTGCTTTTATAGAGGTGGCCATACTTCCTGATGATAATTAATCAACTGCATTTTAATGGCAGTCAGCTGCTGCTAATTACCTTAATCCCTACAGAAGCCATAACAGTGCATGTAATTTTTCCAATATCGTTTCTGCATTTTACATTTTATTAAATAAATGACATAGTGAAATCTATAATGTATTGTTATCTGAGGCTAGATCTGTCTAAATAAAGAACTTGGTAAGGACCAGACAATTATGTCATAATGTATAAACCCTTTGAATTGAAACAGTTGTACTTTCTTCCTTGTATGTCTTCAACTGAGACAAAATGCAGATAACCTGTACTGCAGTGGGCTTCTGTGGATAAGCATGACAAACCTGCCATTCACATCACAGACATTTTTCTATTCAGAGTTAAATTTCTGAAGAGTCACACCCAAATTCTGAACACAATGCAGTCTTACAGCCTTTTTGATGTCTTTGTGTTTGTAGGTGCGTATGCTTTCTGTAATTCTGACTTATCTAATAAAAACCAATAATAGAAACTCTATTAGCATAAAACATTTTAATGGGTCAATGTTTTTGGTATAATGGAACCTTTGACTGTACATTACATTCAGCTGGCCTTGATACAATTTCTTTCTCCTGATATTTTATGCTCATGTACATCATTTTAATTTTTTCTTATTCAAGGTGAACCTTGACCAACAGACATTAAAAAGCAGCTTTGATTTATTGAGTGTTCCCTAGTAACTTCATCCTCTTGACCACACATTTCAACAACACTGAAGTCAGACTATTGAGTTGTCTCCAAAAGGTGTAGCAATTTTACTGAAAGGACTAAACAGAGATGCACACATGAAAAAATCTCTCTGGGAATGAATTACATAAAGCATCACTCTAGACTCACATGGCTGAAGCATGAGCACATATCCAGAAACACAGAAGACGTCCATCTTTTCTGCATCCACAGAAATCACTTAACACCCAAAACACTTATGTGAGCTCACTTCGAGACTTTCAATAATGATAAATCTCCAAACTGAAAAAACAAAACTGATAAGCTAGACATTGAAACTGAACAAAAAGAAATAGGTTGTTACTCATGGGCCTTTTGATTCCTGTCAAATATCTATCTAAATTTAAGTGAAATGAAATAAATACAACAGTGTTATGAAACAGAGGGGTCAGCTGTGGCCTCTTAGGAAGGTATGTGGTCACAAAATGACACACAAGAGTAGTGACTTGGATTGAGTGTGTTCACTAAAGTAAGACAAGTAACACAGCAGAAATTGAGTTTGCTTTGCAAGGCAAATTTCTCACCTCTGTTGGGTTTTATGTCAGCTGGCCTCTCATGTTCTTTGCCTTTTGCTGAAACCAAAAGAGAAACAATATCAAATATTATCTGTCTTATTTGACACTGCATATGGGAGAAAAAATACTCCACAAGTACCTAAGCACAATGGATTCCTGGAATGTATCGAGCACTTATTCAAAAAATAAACTAGTTTCAACAAAAGAACTAAAATAACCCAAAACTCTAGCAAAATAATGAAAAATTACTTAATCAAAAAATTGGTCTATATTCAGCAATATTATATTTATAACTATTTGATAGGGTTGACATAATAAATTATACCTTTAAATCATATAATTAACCTGAATTGGCCTCTTTGCTAGCCCAGGCACTCTCCAGTCCTTGTGTATACTGTCAGGCTAACCTATAGCAGCCAAGACAGTATGCATATCTCAACACACCTTCGTCACACACCTACCCCCTGTTGTGTTGGAACGAGCTTTGTTGCTATCAATAGCCCTGCAGACCCGAAGGCATTCAGATACATGGAAAACTAGGGATGCACTTGTTTCAGCTGAAGACATCAGACCCCAAACAATTGAATACAATTTCAATAAAAACTGCTATTGGTTTTTAATTGTGCAGATGTAATTGCATTTTAATTCTGCCAAAATTTTTGTTTATTTTAAAGCCACGCATTATGTAATACATTTAGGCAATGTGTAAAATTTGCAAGCCACAAGTGTTCCTTTGTAACCTGGCAAACCATACAGCGAATTCCAACCACACAGTATTCTAATAAAAAAATCATAAACATTAAGAAACCCTATACAACAAGGTTTTGAGATTGACACCTAAGACAGGTGAAAGAACAGATTAGCAGACCCCTGGGGGTGTAGCATCTCCCACAGTCTGCCCCAGTGGCCCATGAACTTGCCTTACTGGCATGTACAATGAACCTTCATGTACAACTGGACAGCAAGTTCTCTTTTTCTGCAATGAATCAACAGGAGATCAAGTCAGAACTTTGAATTAGAAAATTTAGCATGCTGTCTTGTCACAGAATCCTCAGTGTTCTTCTTGGTCTGCTATAAGCAAATCAAAGATTAAAATGAGCTGTGCAGGTCAACTGAATCATAAGAAGATAGGAAAATAGGACATCAGATTCAAACACAAATATTTTACAACTAAAATTGCAGATGGAATGCTGGGTCTGGGGAGAACTCAGTTCAAGGGTAAATCCTCCTACTTCACCAACACTATCACAACTGGGACTGTTTATGGAGGATAGTTAGCAGTAAAAAAGAAGGAAAATGACATTGCAGACAAAGACATACCTGACAAAAGTACAACTACAAGAACAAGTCAGTAAAACTAATAGAAACTGGTTTGTTGAATTTCCCCACAGTGATGGGCACCAAATCTTAAAGATGCAAGAAGTATTCTTTCAGTGGTCAAGATGGTGACCTCTGAGGTTATAAAAAAGTAAAGTGTTTTCAAATGGGCCAGCAGGTGCTGTAGTTATTATGGCCTGTTGTCTTGCATTAGGATGATCTGGGATTCAAGTCCCACTCCTGTATTATCTTGATCATAGTAAGAACTGTGAATTGGAACAGTAAGGATAACCTACTGTATAAAGGGATGTATTATTGAAATGTTGACCATCTAACATTGTAAGTGACACTAAATAATGGTCTCGGATAAATAAAGATGAATAAAAATAAAACTTCAAAGTGTGCTCTCAAGTATGAGCAGATTCCAGCTGATGGGTCCGGACTGAAAAGTGTGAAGAAATCCATTATGTACTGCAAGTTTCTTTTCTAACATCATACCGGAGGGTAATCAGTAGTTTTAAAAGTAAAAGGATTCCAAACAGGTATAAATGTTGAAGTTCACACTGTTTACTATTTTAATATTATGGCCATTCAAAAACATTTGCCCCCTACCAGCGCCTGCTGGGCAAGGGTGATGTTGAAATCTTATAACAACAAACTACTACCACTAATTACTAACAAATAATCAAATTAGTTTTAGTTCATTTATATGCCAAAATAATTATGTGCTTATTACATGTTATCCATGATGAAAATGTAGCGCTGTTAAGTTATTAACATCTCGGGCTGCTTTCCTCCGATCACGGGTTAAATACCAGTATTATACTGCATTTAATCCGATGCCATCCTTTATTAATTCAAAATATGATTTTTATGGAAAATGTGCAGGAGTCACGACCCGTTCAGCTCGTTTGCCCGACACGGTTCTGCATCTGCATCCCCGAAAGGCTGTGCGGATTCCAGGGACACCGTGCGGTTCTCTTTATTACTCTATTTTTTGTTTGTTTTTTGTTTCACTGAATGTTTCCACTAATGATTTAAAGCACAAACTGGCAGGCACCGTGACAGGCCTTCTGTCCGCCGCCTGCTACTGCTCCGCGTTCCCGCGGACACCCCTGCCCGTCCACTGTCGTCCCACTTCCGTACCTTTCCTCCTGAAAAACGACATGGCGGTATTGGAACTCTGCTTTCTCTCTCAGCTCACGGCGTGCATCCCGTGGACTGCCGAGTCCCCTCATTCATATGGAGCGCTGTTCTTCAACACCTGGAGACGGCAACCCCGCTCGCTGTGATTCCCGCCGGCTGCCAATGTGTAGATATCCTCCTTCCCTCCTACTCGGAACACACGGCCATGTTGTCAATAAAAAGCACACTTCCGGTTTGGAGAGCTGAACATTATGGGTATCGCATGCTCTTCGCTTGAGGCCCTTAGTGACTGATCCCGGATCAGTTACACAGTTACACCTCTCGCAGGCACAGATGAACCTCAACCGACTGAAACGGTTCAGCATCAGTTTCCTTGACATCAGGTACTCGAGGCCATTTCCAATTTGATAACGTATCTGGAGGTTTAATTGTGGAAAGAAAACGGTTTGGGATAGAAATGAGATGACCTGCGCTGGTGTTACTGAATTAAAAAAAAAAATCCCGCCCACAAATTATCCAGTTGCTGGTATTAAAAAACAAAAGATGGCACTGACTTTTACAATTGTAGCATTCCAAATAACAGGACATAGTGGGCTTTTTACTTTTTTTAATCACACATGAATAATTACATATAAAATCTTCTACAGTGTATAATTAATGTAATGTAGCCGTACTGAGTCATTTTGGTTTACTAGGAGTCAATTTATTTGGGCTATTGAAGTCAGTCATAGAAGCCGATGTCCAGCAGGTGTTTCAACTCTTCTACAATCCATATACACTGTAGAAAAAATTAATTGTGTGGTTCAGTGTCCAGCTGGAACAAAAGTTCTTGGCTATAACCCTTCAGGAGCACCAGGAGAAAAGGCCACATGTAGTTGAAGTCAATTACGAAGAAATTAACAGGACAGATTATTCACATATATAGAATCGCATAGAACGAATCAACCAAAATCCATGCCTGACATATTATGAAACTAAGTGAGGCATCAGGAAGTTTTTATAGAACTATTAAGAATGTGGTCCAATTAAAACAACAAGGAAAAAATGTTACAAATGAAAATCATAAGAAACAAACAAAAGATCAACAACACTGACACAGGGAAAAAGATGAAACTGATTAAATTGTAAACGTCTTTACAAGGAAAGAGACAAGAAATTAAATCAAAATTCCATACATTTTATAAAAATAATTCAACTGATAATTCAATTTCAACTGATCATCACAGTATCTGTTGATACTAAAGATATATCTGATCTTTAATGTTTATTAATTATTACTAAAATTCATAGGTGCAGGACTTTGGTGTTTCTTGAAAATTTCATTCTCGTCCAATCCTGCGAGTGCTGCTTGGCCGATCGATGCGGTAGATGAATTCAGCAGGCAGAAAATAGCCTACGTACTCTACAATGTCAGGTGTTGTGTCTATGTAGTAGTGTCCTCCTTCCCCATGGTGGCTGAAGCAATGAGTATGCTCTAAACGGAGGTCTAGACCCTAGAGAAAGACAAAAGCATCAATGCATGTACACCTGCGCACCACTGGATTCCATGTTTACAGCCAACAATCCAGCATTATATACCTTATATATCGTGTGTAATATTGTGATTATTCTTTGTCCCTATGAAACAAATTAAACTTAGGCTACTCATCTACTGCACTTTGTTCTGGACAGTTCCTGGCTCATGTCCTAAGTTCATATTCAACTCAGTGGGTTTCCTGAGGAGACTTGCTGTTGTGATACTTACAGGATCCCAGGAAACCAGCACAGACTGGCAAATGAGAGGTGCCTGCACAGTAAAGTGCTTCAACCAATTGTTGACATCTTCATCACTGTTGAGGGGGCAGGTAGAGAACTCCCTTGGCTACAAAGTAAGCAGTCATAAATTTTCAAAACAGCTAGACAGCATTCTTACAGAACAAGATACAATAAAACTTAAAATTTATCAATAAGGTTTACTAAATTATGTGAGCATGCAGATTTACCATAATATGAATCTTGGCTTGCCCTTTTTCAATTATAAATGTCCCCCCCAATGCAACACTCTTATCACTGTAAAATGTCTCCAGAGTCTTCCTTAAACATGTCACAAGACTGTCCTCTCCAATCCTCCTGCTGGCCTTCACCTCCAAGACCTGTTAAACACCATTGGGCATGGTTAAAACATTTGCACATTTAGAGCATGTTGACATGACAGAATTTGCTTTCTTCAGCTCACCCTACTCTGTAGTGCTTGAATTCTCACCTGTCCAGCTTTCCCCTCACAAGCATAGAGGTTAGCCAGCAGTCCAAAATCACAGTCATCAAACCTATCTCTATACTTTTCCTGCATACATGTCCCATCAGCTGGATTAATCGAGGAATAGTAGCTGACGTTCACTGCTGACTTTTCCTCATTTTCTGTGAGAACCAGAGGTATCAGCTGAGGAGAGAAACGTGACACAAGATCAATCATTAAAGCCACGCAGTTCAATAAAGCATGGCATTTCCAGTGGTTGTAGAAACGAATTCACTGATGTCATAACTTCCCCCACCTTAAGTAGTTAATGTGTTTCGCAGAAACATTTCACAGTGTGAACTCTTGTAAGTCAGATGTAATTACCATTAGTTTCAATTCCTGAGCCTCCCAAAAGTGACACCCACACCAGTAAAATGGACACAATCACTTCAACAGTTAGCATTATTCACATAATATAATAGGGCAGTTTCCTTTTATTAATTACTCTGTAATACTGTAGTTTTCTGCATGCACCCTTTCAGTTTTTTTATGCACCATACACTCAAGAAACCCAATTTATTTCCACAGTCTGAAGACATGTATTCAGCTAGATTGGTTTGTGTGTGTGTGTGTGTGTGTGTGTGTGTGTGTGTGTGTGTGTGTGTGTGTGTATGCATCCCCCACCACTAACAAGGCCTCGTCCTTGTTGGAATGATGCCCGTGAAGAGGGTCCTTATCGATAATGATGGACAAATTTTGTTTTGTGTGTTGCACTGCAGCTGATACTACACATAAAGCCAAAAGGTGTGTAGCCCTGTTACTTTATGGGGTATAATCAGTTAAACTTGTGGATGCATGCAATATACACAGGAAACATGCATATGTAACTGTCGCCTTAATCTCCCTGTGTTCTTGCAGGTTTATTTCCACACTCCAAAATCATGTTTAAGATAATTAGTGACACTCAATTGCCCTAATAAAAAAGCCACACTACCTCTGCATTCATTCCAAGGGTCCTTGAAGAAGCAGCACCAGCTCCAATGATAAAGGCTCCAGGAAGTTCCACTTCCTTGGCAACTGTGTTCATATTGTATATCTTTGGATGGTAATCACAGTCATTCTACAGTCACATCTAGTCCTTACTTATCCTGCAGGAATCATTTTAATCATCTTGATCTCCTACCTTGTCAAGTTGCACTAGGGGAACCAAGTATGGGACACCCCCAACATCTGTTACACGAGGGCTTCCGCACAGTCCTGTTGAAATTTAGTTAATTATTAGAAACATCATTCGAAATTTGAGGAACTTCATTTTTAAGCAAAACTGTACTGTAAATACAAATTAAGAGCAAAAAGATTACCTTTGGCGGGGAAATGAAACGGAGCCTGAGACAGGTCTGGGCACTCCATCACACTGACTTTGGCATCAGCAAAATTGGTTTTCAGCCCATTATACAGCACTACAAAAGTGCAAGCAAGGTAAATTTGGCATTGCATATAGTTGCAAAATAAGACTTGAACTGATGAGTATGTGACATATTATTATTAGGACGTAACAGTCACGAATACCTTCACACAACTCTTCAAGGGGTGGGACGTAGAGCTTGTACTTCTCGATCTGGCCACTGCCTGCCATCCTTCAGGTCGAGGGACTCCTCTTGCAGACTAACCTCACTGTGCTGAGTCGAGAATGGTCGTAAAGTCCACTCGTTGTATTTTAACCCTTTAAAAAGGTACTGCAAAAAATAGTATCGTGTCTGACCACGGGGGTCTCAGCAAGTCACGTTACGTTACTGACACGCCATTGGTTCTTTCTCACTAATAGGAGGCGGTGCTTCGGAATAATACAGCAAATAGAAACACCGGAAATGGCAGGGTTGGTCCAATACGTTCACGAAAAATTACGCGAGAGCTCACATGTATCTGACGTGTTTCCGTTCTGTCTGCCAGCGGTTGGTAAGTCTTAACTTCACGGTAGGCTGATATAGCCTTAAAAATGGAGATGGAAAACAAATTAGGCTGCTATAAAGCTGGTAAAACGGTACAATGACGGTAACGTTTCTGTTACAGTCGTGTTTTAATTCTTCACTTTCATCATCTATTATAGATTTAATTCAAAGATAGCTGTAAATTGTGTAGAAGGGTTTGCTCAGTCAGGGAAACTACAGCTGTTTAGCATGTAATCTAATATAGTTTGATATGTGAGAACATCATAAGTAAGAGAAATGTCTTTTGTAAAACTGTTTTCATCTCACACAGCGCTTTTCTTGCTGAAATGCTGTGGTCCCCTCCATGAGTCAAAGTGTATATTCTCTCTGAGAGTACGTGACACTTATTGCGGAGTATCTGGACAGAGAACTTAAAAAAACAGAAATGGAGGAAGAAAATGACATGATTCTGAGCACTTCAATGCACGGGGAACCGCTGTTGCCACAAATGTGTTCTTCCCTCCCCAAAGACAACAGTGCCGCAGCATCCCAATGGGATCATCAGAATCTCTCTTTGCCTCTTACGTTGTCTGCAGAGGTGCAATCAGAAAGGCAAGTATGTAAATTAATTTAAAAAAATGTTTAAAAGTGTGTGTCTACAAATTGCCATGCTTATAATTGGAAACATAACTTTTCCCAGGTATTGGTAAAAGTGGGGACAGATTAGAGATGCTTGAACACTGAGTCATCCCTTTACCTGTTTGTCACACCTATGCACGGATAACAAAGTAAAATCATGAGGAAGAGACATGTTCAAGGTCAAAAAGTAGTATTATTACTACCACTTTGTTGTTGTAAAAACATGTTTAGCTTGGTGGTTAAAAGTGGTGTCAAATTCATGCATTTTGAAATTGAGCCAATTATATTTGTTTGCCTTTCAGTGACTCAGGAGACAGTCTGTTCCCAGCTCAGTATGATGCTTTTCCAGTAAGGACTGTTGTAAGACAGCGAACACCAAAACACTGCTGGGCCCCAGCTCCTCCTACTGAATCCTCAACTGAGAACAATTGGTCTCATGGTTTGGATGAAACCTGGTTGGGCACAGTAAAATTGAATGGGAGATACCACATCAACCTAGAGAATCAAAAAAAGTTGAACTCAAAAGACTCAGTTTTCCCATTTCTTGAGAAGTTGTATAAAAGGAAACACCTGAAACGAGAACAGTCAGTAACCTGGGAGGTAAAATGTACAACTTTAATTATTCAGTTATTAAGGATTAAAACTAAAAATTCAAAGTTTCACATTTTTTATGTAATAATTTTTGTGTTTTTATTTTTAAACTTTTCTCAGCACGGAGCACTTGCTGGGTATTTTCTGCACATGGAGAAAGTTAAATCGATATCTGAAGAATGCTTACAGTCAGGTCCCGTGTTGCCAAAAGAACGCTACCTAGATGATGAAGATTACATCACTCCATTACCAGAAGCAGAGTGAGTCACTTTGATAACTGAATTGGAAAGAAGTGGATAAAATGCAAAACTGTTTTACTGATATTGGGATGCATTACTAAACAAGGGCCACTAATGCTATTATATTATAGTAATGACTTTTTAATAATTTTAGACAAACCATGGACTGTGACATTGAAGAAAGTAACGACATTGAAGTAGTGGTAAGTGTCGATACCGAGTTCCTCGGCTAAATTCTTATTGTTTGAAAATAACTATCGCAACATATTATAAACAGTTCCTAGGTTTTCACTTTAGGAAACTGCAGCTATTCAATGTATACATAGCACAGTAGTTAGAGCTATCACTTTCAACTTCCAAGAACCGTGGTTTGAAGTTCACTTTCACTTGTGCTGTAGTACCCTGAAAAACTGCTTCAGTGAAAATTCCTCAATTATAAAAATGGGTAAATTTTTAATAGCACAGAACATAAGTAGTCTTTGATTTACATCATATGACTTATGACAGTTTGGCAAACTATTAACCTTATAAAATTTTGAGTCAATTTTCCCTTTATTGATTTTTCTATAATACTATATGTATGGTTGCACTCATTCAACTCCTTCACACCTATTACATATCATACGTTGAAGAAAGTGACCATTTCCTCTGCACTCCTCTTTATGCCCACAGCACAAACGCATGTGTTTGGGATGAACTTGTAACTCAAATTGTCTGTGTGTGTTTCTGTTAATTTGTTCTGCTGTCAACACTGTGCATATACTGAACATGTAATACTGAATAACTTCATAATATACTGTAAACTTTTTTTCTATGAAGCTCAGTAACTGAGTTTTTTTTATGCATGGCTTTGTTTTTCAAGCCACAGACTTGAAATTTGGCACAGAAATACTTCTCACTCAAACCAGTCAGTTATATTAATAACCAAACTGGAAAGAAGTGGATAATTGTAAAACTGTTATGCTATATAATTGGGATGCATTACTAAACAAAGGGCTATTACAGAACAATTGGGCATTTTATGACAGGTATCTCCCAAGAGTCTTTGATTTGTGAGTTTTCATGTATAAAATTGAAATTATTTAATACCCTTTATCGAGTTACAACCGAATGTGTCACACTTAGGAGTAGCAAGAGCTTTTTGTGGGGGAATTTTCAAAGCTCATGTTAGCAGTCACACCTAGTTTACTGGTAGCACCACCACCAGTCCTTATCCATAATTAATGGTTATTACATTTGTAGCTTGTAACTTGGCTAATAAGTTCCAGGGCTGTGTTATGCTTGTATAATTAGGGGACACCTGTGATTTTAGATAATCCAAATATTGACATTGAAGACAGCAATAACATTGGGGAAAAAAAACAACAATTTTCAAAATTGCATTTTATTTTTCAGGATCGGCAGTACTTTATTCCCCATTTTAAAGGGAAACTCTGGGAACGCAGCACATGGTTTGCTTCAGCTTCTAAACATTGTAAATTAGATTTGATGTCTGCTGATTGCAACAAATCAAGACATTCAAATAAAATTCCAAGAAGATACAGGACCAAAAGCAAAAATAAAATACAAGAAGAAGGTGTGGACGACATTCAGACTGGCATTTCCTATGTGGGGGAGGATCAGAACTTCAACCATAGAGATACCAATTCTGCTAAAAAAAGGAGCATTTCTGCATGCAGAAAGACCTCAGGTGATGATAAACATGGGTACAAAATAAGCAAGAGAAGACTTCTAGCCCCACTAAGTTCTCCTTCTCCACAACTTTCAGATGTAAATGAGGATTTGGCTTCTGAGGATGGAGAACTGACCAGTGAGGTTGCATTGCTGAAGGAAACAAATCATGGCAATTCAGCAGAGCCAGTTAAAAGTTATGAGACTTCAAATGCAGATGATCCAGTAGAGATCTGCCACAGGGAAGGGGGTGAGGCTGTGAAAGAACACAGTACTCCCTGGAGGGGACTGGATATTGCTAGGCCAGAAGAGATTCCCTCACAAAAAAAAGAGCAAAACCCAGAGATGGACTTGAAAGGAAGACTTTTGGAAAGTAAAGAAGAAAAAAAAAGAAAAAAGAGACTAAAAGGAGCACTGATAATAAAGCAAACGGGCAATCAAGCGCATGTGACGCATGCAATGTTCAATAAAGGTGGGGGACAAAAACTGAAAACCAATATAGACAGACACAACATTCAAGTTTGTGAGACTGAAGGGCTCATAAACATGCAAAGTAAAATTTATGAAAAGAGACCAGGCATTGTTGACACTGTCCCCAGTGAGGAAAGTCATGTGTGGAGAAAGAGTGTCTTGGCTCAAAGAAGGCCTACCACACAGTCAGAGAAAGAAACTGAAAATGAGCTACAGAAAGAAACAAATCAAACACTGTGGCAAAAGAACACAGGAAGTAAAGATTATAGAAAGAGAAGCAAACAAAATATCAATTACAAGGCATGTGGTGCAGAGAATGGAGTATTTTTATTGCTGAGTAATGAAGAAACATGCAGGAAAACCGAAGCAATGACAGACATGCAAGGCGCTGTAAACGAGATTAGAGCAGCTAGAGAAATGCCAAATGGTGGTGCTGGTGAAGAGCAGATAGTGACAAAGATGGTCCATAGTAAGAAAGTTGATGTGGAACAAGGTTCCGTTGAAGGTCTGTGCCTAACAGAGGAGTCTCTTGGAGAAATCAAAAGCATAAAATGGAAAAAAACAGACAGAAAGAAGAAACAAAAGAAAGGCTTAACTGAGGAAGATGCAGACAGTACATTGTATGAAGCCCCTGTGTTATTGAGTAAAGATCTTGAAAAAGTTGATCATGTAGAAGCAGTAAACTGGCAAGATGGAAGAGGAATGAATAGACATGTATCTCAGCAGCCTGTTCCCTTCAGCAGTAGTAGCCAGAACCTGTGTGGGAATAGGGACATTTCCGCAACAGTTAAAAGCCAAGTATCTAAAATAAGTTTGTGTCCTTTGGAGTCTGCAGATATTGCTGGTCCTGATGTAATTGACTATGACATGGGGACAAAGAAAAAGAAAAGAAAGAAAGAAAAGAGAAGAAGATTAACAGTTCTGTATTCCCATTTGGAGTGAAAATTTGCCAGCTGACTCTGGGTACAGGAGAAGAGAGGAGGATGAGATGTCCTCAGATACCACAGTATCCCCATGCAGTGGAGTGATGGCGCTGAAAAAGAAAAGAAGCACAAAGTTCACAGTACAGTACAAAGTGAAACAAACACGGTTGGCAATTCAACAGGACATTACAACTGTGAACACCCTCCTGCTTTGGAAAGTGAATCTAATCATGCATGTGTTTCCACTGAAGGAACGCATTTAAAATGTACATTTAATGCAGAAAGCAATGAGCCTGGTATTCAGTATAAGGACAAAGAACACAGGCATTCAAAGAAAAGGAATAAAAATAAGATTGTGCTTGAACTTGGCTCTAATGAGGTATCCAGTGAAGAAGGTGTCTCACTTCAGGAACCTCAGGTAATAACCTCCACACTGGATGTATTCTTTGATTCACAATTTGCTGAGTTACCAGGAAGGAAGAGGAGCAAAATGTGTTGCAAAAAGAAGAGTATTGGGGTGCCCAGATGCACTATTGAAAGAACCTTCCATAAAGGAGTGAGCAGAAACAGAAAAATTGGTATTGCACTGTTCTCTAGTAAATCTCAAGTACCCACATTCACCCTGATATGACTGTGTATTCTGTATTTAAGTGGATGTTTTAAAGATGTATACATTTTTTACATGATGTAACAATGGTTTTTGTACAAATACTAAAATCAAAAGAAGTGCAGCACAAAACAGTCATGATAATGAAAATGACAACCAATTCTGTAAAAATGTTAGACTGTGTCCTTGGTGGCCTTATTTTTGTTTGTTTTTTCTTTTAAAATAATTGTTAATATTATGAGCTATTACCATAACTTTGTGATATTTTATTATATATTATGATAATATCTTGTGTTCAGTTATTTTGAGTCAGAGCAGAGACCTGCATTTGACCAGTGCCAAAACTAGTTCAGATTAAGTTGTATCACATTCAGGGTCCACTTTAAAATGGCTACAGTTGTGTAATTTCCAGGGAGGAGAATGAGAAATTACAACTAAGCACAAAATTAAAACGTGTTTTGTGTGGTTGCTGAGTGTTGAACAGGTGGAAAGTAGGGTCTCCTGGTCAGAGCAGCAAGTTCCACATTTGAAGCCCTTTCCTGCAGGAGAAGCCTTGAGCAAGGCACTAATGTGGACCCAGCAGTATGGAGGGGTAAAGCTACTTTGGACAAATGTCTCCAATTAATAAAGAATAACCTCTAAATTATTTTAAGAGGAGCGTTAAAGCCATGACTGCGATGTGCAGCAACACGCTAAAGAGGCTCCTTCTCCTGCAGGTTCAGTGAGATCAGAGTGAACTTGTTTTGGAAGAGTTTCTTAACACATCAAACGGGAGGAGGACCTTGGATCCCGGCCCGGCACAGTCATGCGGAACTTGGTGAGCGAGGCAAATAAGCCCCTGTCTCCTGCACAATCTTCACCCCTTCCTCCCGCAATGACCGGCGTCGCGAGCTTGTGCTCAGCCCGCCGCGTGGCCGTCTTCGGCGGCACCCACGGCAATGAGTTATCCGGCGTCGCCCTCGTCGGACTATGGCTGCAGGACGGCGCGGAGATCCGGCGCCGCGGGCTCGAGGTGCGACCGTTCATGGCGAACCCGCGCGCCGTGCAGCAGCGCACCAGGTACATCGACACGGATTTGAACCGCGCCTTCACGCTCGAGAACCTGAGGTAACGACACCGCCGGCGCCGAGTGAAGGTGACTCATTGTAACTGAACAGCCCCCGCGTGCCTACTGGGTCTTGTGGAGAAACGAACGTGCTGTAAGAGACTGAAATTGAATAACCGCTGCACTGGAGTCCATTGCGAAAGACACGCTAGTCAAGTTAAACGTTTCCTGCTTTACTTCTGTTTGGAAGCAGTTTACGTTCTTACTAGTTTTCCTTTGTGTGGAACTTGAAACGACTTTAAGGTTTAGCACCTCTGATCTTCATCTTTTCTGGAGTCTTTAGAACAAATTATAAGTTTACTGGCACGTGCTGACAGCGAGGATGTTTTTAAGTTCCAGTCACCAACCAATGTTGGAGGTTATTTTTAAAGAGTCATGAGGACTGAATTGATCCTTGACTTGATTTATGACATTCAGTGTTGATTTAAGACCGTAGCTTTCCATTTTTCTGAACAATTTTAATATTTGAACTGTTATATTTTTAATCTCTGTCTGTAAGATTTGTTTGTTCTTTATGCATGACTTTTTTTTCAAGCCAGAGACTTGAAAGGGGTACTACTCGTGCCAAGTTGGGTTTTTGGTACTTTCTCTTTCTCTCTCTCACACACACACACACACACACACACACACACACACACACACACAAAAGTGACGTGTACCTCCAGGCAGTTTCCAGCTAATTTATCCAGATGAAGACAAACTGGTCATTTCATACATAAACAGGGGTGAACTTAGAGGGATGGGAGCCATGGCCTTGAGTTGTTGTTGGGGTCCTATCCACACCATAAAATGATAAGTTTCAACTGCTCCAACCTCAGAAACCAATGTCATGTAATATCAAACTTAACAGAACATATATATTTAATGTATTTGAACTAAATGAATAGTTACCACAGCATAAGAACAGCTGGTCTCTGTGCAGAAAGAGAGTATGCAGTGTCAAACCTTAAAAGCAAAGTACTGTATATCAACCACCCAGAAATTCCATGAGCAAAAAAAGAAAAAATGATTGTGTTTATACATTTTTTTATAAATACTTTTGAATGTGGGAGTCAGTTGTTAACCATAAGAGATGTTGTAAAACTTTATCACTATAAACAACATGAAATTGTGCACAGGTTTTGCTAGTTTTAGCTGCCTTCCCACATCATAGCATGAGCAACACACAAGTATTTATTTTACATTTGTGATTATGATTATTATACATTTATGATTATTTTACAGGCAATAATTGTCATTCTGTAATAAGCTGTATTTCTATATAGGAAAGTAAAAAATTAGTGAACTAGTAATAGTAAAATAAATTCATTTATAAGGAATTCATATAGGTTAGCCCAGTTGTAAGTCCAGCGCTGCACAACTGTAGTTTGGGGCATTTACCTTGATCATGGCTACTAGTGCAGGAGTAGGGAATGGAGTTTGAACAAAGTTTTCACATTAAAAACCCATGTTCTCACTGCTAAAATATATTTTGTGTAATTTTCTTTTAATTTGCATTTTCAGAGTAACTGTGTCACATTGTGTGACACAGCAAACTGTGTTTGCTGCTCTTGTAGCTTTCTTCTACTGAGCTGTGCATGAAATACAAGCTACATTGCATATTCAGGAAATTTCTGCTCTCACATGTCTGCTTGCACCTTTTTTTTGTGCTGATGTGTAAATCAGCAATGTTTTAGACACAGAGCCATTGTAGATATTATTGCTTTTGTTCATTGTAAATAAGTTAAATGACTGATTTCAACATTATTCATTTTTAATTTTCTCTGAATGCTAAATCCTTTATCGTGGTATTAATTTCTCCTATATCTTTTCAGTATATTCAAAAAAACTGGATGGGTGTAGATATTTATAGATACAGTGCATACTGATATGTGAGGAATCAGGAACAAGCTGCCCCACAGGCTCAGAGCTGCAGGCATGTAAAATGTTTTCAGAAGCGTTTACATATACAAACAAATACTGTGATATTGTGGGACTCCAAATGAGTCCTTTGAGTCTCAGCATGAATATGCATTGAAGCCTGAACATTCATTTGAATAATTATCCATGTATTCCAAAACATTAATTCTGTCTGTTATGCACATTTCCCTTTGCATTCCAATTTCCTAATGAAAGAATATGAATGAAAACCAGTCTAAATGTATTTAATTTGCACACAACATATCAATTAATATCCACAAAGTGCTAAAGATGATGCTTTTGAGCAGCTTATGAATAGCACTTGTGGATATTTGTTGTAAAGGTAGGACTGAATATTACCTGTTTGATTCATGTGAATAGAAGGTCCCTTTTTTGGACTGTTTTGGGTGAATACATGTTTTATTTAAAAATAAATGTCATCTCTGATGTATTTTAAACCATGGATTTTCATACAGTGGCCTCTTTCCAGCAGTGCGCAGGGGGAAGACCTTCCATATGAAGTAAAGCGAGCTCAGGAGATCAACCAGCTCTTTGGCCCTATGGGCAGTCCTGATGCCTACGACGTTATTTTTGACCTTCACAACACCACATCCAACATGGGATGTACGCTCATTCTGGAGAGTTCTGACGACCACTTTAATCTTCAGATGGCGCATTACATCAAGGTAATAACTACTTTTGAAATGTGGCATTCTTTACAGTGCAGTTTTTCCCTCAGAATAAGAATAAATTACACTGGGTTCTCCACTTACAAAAACCACTGCAAACAGAAGTGAGTTTGCAAGTCTTTGCACACCCCACAGGTCATAGAGACCTGCTTTTATTTGGAGTGAGAAGTGTAGACTATGAACAGGAAGGGAGACACTCCTGTTCCCTGGGATGGACCTGTGTTGCTCTATTTGCTGAAGGCTTACTTAACTATTTATCCTGTACGCAATGTGTGCCGAGTTCATCAACATTCAGAAATGCCAGACAGGAGCTGTAAACCCTGAGTTGAATTAACCTGCTTTCACTTTCCTATAATGTTGACTAATGTTTGAGTACAGAAATGCTGGTTGTTCTCTTTCTGTGATAAAAGAGAAATTTAAGAAGAAATCGATGACAAAAATTAATAAATTAAAATTGTATCTTCAAAAATTTAACATTTTTAACAGTGTGCATTTTTCTAAGAGAATAATGCTGCACAAACGAACGTAAAACGATCTATGCAGAAAAATAATAGCGGTCCAGTCATGTCAGTTTTCTTATCGAAGTTAGAAACATGCCTTGTTTTGCCTGTTGGGTTAATGGTGTATTGTTTTTAGCATCAGAATTTACCTCCAAGTAATAGAAACTCTGAAAATAACTGGGCCTTTATAAGGACATGTTTGTGTTTGTGACTCGCTGCCATGTCTGTGCTACATGTGTTTGTTCCAGGGAGCTGTGGCTCCTGTGAGCTGCTCAGTCCTGCTGAATGATCATCCTCACCTTCATTATTCCACCACCCGCTCTGTGGCAAAACACCCTGTTGGTCAGTTCAAAGTTCAGCTTTATGGCACAGGAGCATTTCCCTCAAACTTGTCTGTGTGTGCCACCATTGCATTGTTCATAAGAGGAGGACTGAATTAATCATAAACTGTGTTGAAAATGTGTAGCTATCCTGTTTACCAGTTTGCCATGAATGTATCTGACTAGGGTTGTATTTTAAGGAATAGTTTTTTCTTTCTTAACTGTAATTTAAGCCAATATATTTATAATTGCATCTTCAATTTTGTCTTTTTGTAAATTTAAACTTTTAATCCAGTATGAGATATTGTGATGGTCTGCAGTATTTTCTTACTGAAGTTAGAACACCATGTGTTCATCCTAGCAGATAAACAATGCAGTATATGAACGTGCATTTTTCTGATCTGTGTTTTTCACAGGTCTTGAGGTTGGTCCCCAGCCTCAGGGTGTGTTAAGGAGTAATATTTTTGAATCAATGAGGTTGATTATGAAGCATGCTTTGGATTTCATCGAGTTGTTTAATGAAGGTACGTATTTTTTCCACAGTTTAATATCAGTTGAACATCTTCAGTGTGGTAGATAGTCCACAGCTAACTTTTCCAGACACACTTAAAGTTGATCCCCCTAAAAAAGGAAGCCCAGCAGCCCCTCAGTATCTGAAATCCAAACAGCTCTTGAAAATTGAAACCTAAATATCAGTATCTGAACAGAAACTTTTGCTATAAGGAATTTTTGTCTGAAGCCCATCCATAATGGAAAAAATCAAAATGCATGGAAAAACAAAAAATCAAAGTAAATGTAAAAATCAACAAATAAATAGCATATAGTATCAGACAGTGTTCTGTAATACAATACAACTGTATTGTATACTGTTACCAGTTGATCCAAAGTCTGACACGTGACCCTTCACTGTTGTTTTAGCTGCTGTTTTCACCTGTTTTCTTTTGTCTCAACACACCACGTCACTACATTTATTGCACATTTCATTTTTTAAAATAAACCTATTTATTTAAATGGCAGTTGTTGTGTGAAACAAAAGCGGACAGCAGGTCACTGTGACGCACGCCTTTATTCAACATGTGATGAGACTGAAGTGGGGCTGTGAACCTCTCACCTCCCATTTGTAATACAGTGACTAACACACTGCACCATGGTGTATGGTGTAAACACCACATTCATGACCACATTCAGTCTTTTCTAATGAGGTAACTGCTGTTTACAGTGTTTATTCTGCTCAACTCAGGGCTTCATAGTTATACAGGTGTTTTTTTCTGATGGGCATCATTTATTTATTTCCTCCATTTAAAATAATGGGAAATAAGCAAAATTTTGGTATCCCCATTGCATTTTCGTGGATGAATTAGATTGGGATACTGAGGGATCACTGTACCTTTTTTGCTAAGGTATTGGCAGGTGTTTTTTTTTTAATTTCATATGATTTTTTTTTCTGCCCTACAGCTGCAAAAATTAACTTTCTTTATCTATATGGTAGAATGTGTACTTCTGTGTATAGAAGTAATAGAATGTGTACTTACCTGTTTGTGTAAATAGGTTCAAACTTGAAGAATATGTGTGTTACAGAGGATTCGCTTTGGTGACTCAGATTATGAAAAATTAGTTGTGGATATCAGCTGTCATGTTTGTTTCAGAACATTTTTCATAAGGAACTCCCTGTGCATTGCATGGCTGTGTGTGTGTGTGTCTGAGTGAGTTTTTCATTTCAGATAATGATGATAGCTCCTTGGTCTGGACACGAAAGTAACCTGTGAAAATCTCCTTAGCACTGGAAGTTCCTCAGGATCCTGCTTCCTGCAGTTGCTGTGCTGTTTCACAGTGTGACGTTTTTCCCCCAACATAAACATACCCTAGATGCCAAGGTTGAGATGAGGACGTTTGGATCTCTGTTTGCTGCTGGTGAATGGGATGTTTGTTGAAATTTGGGCAGTTTCCATGCTGGTAGGGATCCCTGCTTCTGTAGGGGCCATATTGTTATGCATGAATGGTTCCCCTTCTCTTCTACTGTGTTTTCAGTGCAGGGAGTTTAACTACATGAGGACCAAATTAAATGGGAATAATAACCAGCTGAGAAATAGCTGAATGCGTACAGCAGTTATTTAATAAATGTGAAATTTGTTGTTTTTGAAGATGGAACAGATGATTCTTCAGTTCACTGTATGATGAACATTCAGACACTCCATCTGCTAAAAAAATGCAAAAGTTGTTTAAATATGTGATGGTTTCCTTCGCCCACAAGGTATGCAGTTTCCCCCTTGTGCTGTGGAGGTGTTTCGAGTTTCAGAAAGAGTGGATTACCCCCATGATTCAAACGGCAACATCACTGCCATGGTGCATCCTAGTCTACAGGTACCCACGGCACCACAACTGTATTTCCTCTCCCTGCTTATTTTGTAAATTGCGTCCGGATATCTTCATGTAACAGTTTGACAGTCTTTTCTGTGTTTGTTGGTTATTGACATTGTCACTCAAAGGAATATTTAAAAAGTAAGGGATGGCAAGGTTCCACTATGAGAGTTGAAAAGTGCTCTTCCTGTTCGGGCCACTTTCCAGGACTGTGACTGGGAGCCTCTGAACCCCGGTGACCCCATGTTCCAAACATTTGATGGAAGAAGTGTTGAGTACAAAGGTGACTGCACAGTGTGTCCCACGTTTATAAATGAGGCTGCCTATTATGAGAAAAAACAGGCCTTTGTGGTGACCAGAAAAGAGACATTAACCGTCATGGGCATCAGAGTGTCCAACACAATGCTCTCCAAAAAATAATCTCAACAAATCAGCTTTCAGGAACAGATCTTGTTCTCTTAATACTGAACATTTGGAGAGAAAAGGTATTTTATTGGGGATAAAAAGTTCTTTATATTAAATGGTATTTTCTTACAAATTATAACTATGCAAAATTAAACTGATTTTTAAAATGTAGCAACTTTTGAGTTTTTGCAATGATTTTATGATCACAATTTAAAATTCTAATTTTTACTTAAATTAATACTGTTTTTATACTTTCTAGTGTGATACTGGCTATTTTTTAAAATGTTTTTTATAGTTTTTGAGCTGTTGATTCTGGCATGATGTGTGTGGAGTTGCATCTTTCGCATATTCTTGTCTTTGTGAGTTTCTTCCCGCAGTCCAAACACTTCAGTTTAGTAAATTATCTTACTGGAGGTTTTCCATGTTTAATTAAACTGTTACCCTAATAGTAATTTAATTCAAATATTGCAAGTTGTTTTAATAGTATGTATTTAACACAAACATTGATAATGAAATATTATTAGCAATCTAAACATTTTGGGGGATTCTTGAGTATTTCCTATATTTGTAAGAATGTGAAATAAAGAATTTATTATTTATAATGAAACATAAATTTAAGACTTGGTCATTTTGCTGATAGAATAGACCAATGCATTTCTAGTAAATTGTTATAATGTTATGTGCTATGTGATAATTCAAATGGTTTTGTGCAAAATTATATTGTCTGAAATGCACAGTTCTGTTGTGATGAGTGATACTTGACACACTTTAACTGTTCTTGTTGGACAAAAGCCCACACACACACCCTCTTTTTCTCTCCCCCCGCCTTTTTCCCAGCCCCCAGGGGGTTTATTTTTCTCCCTCACCTCCTGGATGCCAGTTGGTTTACTTTATATAGTGTTTAAATGTACAGCCAGCCATTTATATAGGCTTGCATTATATCTGCAGTCTGTTTCTGCCCTGTCTGTTGGTCTTTTGTTCAGTGTTCTGTCTCACTGTGAGAAAAGTGTTGTATAAAAATGAACTGAATGAAATGAACGCCATTCAATTTCTCCACAGCATGTTCTAAAATATGGCCACCAGAAGGCAGCAGAGGATTGAAACTGTTTAGTTGTCCTGTTCTTTAGTAATAACTTGGTTTATAATGAGTGAAAAGGATCGCTCAGCTCATCCAGTTTGTGATTTCAAATTTACATATTCACTGAAACCCAGGTTAAGCCTCTGCAAGAGGAATCCAGATGATAGCAGTGTATTTATATACTGTACACGAGAAGAGTTACACAGGTCACTGTTAGTGAGTCCTGTTTTCTGTCTGCTTTCTCATTCCTCCTGCTGCTCCTTTGTTTGTGTTCTAAATGCATCATAAGACTGCAGCAGCAGTGACATTTTAACCTGTAGTTCCTCTATTTCTGTATGTTTATTTTTGTCAACCATTAAGGTGACATCCAGAATTAAAACCTACTGTTCCTGTTATGTTAACAGATTGTGACAATATTATAAAATTCACCACTTTTCACCTCTCCAGCTTTTCCTCTCATTTGATCTGGATACAGGAACTGGAGATGCTTTGTTCATGGATTCCATTTTGACCACCTTCAGGCTTGTTTTTCTGTCAGTTATAACCAATAAGGTATACAAGAGTGAACTTCTCAAGTGCAGTTTATCGTAACATTTGCATTATTACATATCATTCAGCATGGAGGCAGTCAGGGTGCTCTCAGGTTAACTTCTTAAGTTCCCTTTCCTCGGCCTTTGTCATATTTAACTTCAGCTTATTCAGACTGCAGCTTATTTTATGCACAGGTCTGTGGCTGTTTATAATTGTGTTCAGTCCAATTCATCAATTTAATACTATTAGGCCTTCAATTAGAGACTGACAAAGGTGAATAAAGTCCCAGACTAAAAGTTTATGGCAAAATTACAATTCATTTTTGGGCCGAGTGCTCAAAATCACCAGCTGACCCTCTGCGACGCCAGTCCCAGTGCGTTCGCAGTGGGCCTGAGTAGATGATATGTTCTCAACAGTCTGAATAATATCACAGCTAATGAATGTAGAAAGACATTTACTGGAAACAGTCTGTGTGACTGTTTTGTGGGTTCTCAGTGTTGTCTCAAATGTGAAATGATCTCATCAAGTTTCACTTTTCTCTCGAACATTTGTATATTTTTTTCTGGCTGACTACTTTTACATCACATTGCATCATGACTCTAACTGATCACATCTAGACAGTTACGATGTTGGCTGTTCTACAGTGGTGCTTGAAAGTTTGTGAACCCTTCAGAACTTTCTGTATTTCTGCATAAATTTGACCTAAAACTGTATCAGATTTTCACACAAGCCCTAAAAGTAGATAAAGAGAACCAAATCAAACAAATGAGTCAAAAAAATTAGACATGGACATTTATTTATTGAGGAAAATGATCCAATAACACATATCTATGAGTGGCAAAAGTATGTGAACCTTTACAATTAGCAGATAATTTGAAGGTGAAATTAGAGTCAGGTGTTTTTCATCCCATTGATTGAAATCGGGTGTGAGTGGTTGACCTGTTTTATTTAAAGAACAGGGATCTATCAAAGTCTAACCTTCACAACACGTTTGTGGAAGTGTATCATGGTACGAACAAAGGATATTTCTGAGGACCTCAGAAGAAGAGTTGTTGCTGCACATCAGGCTGGAAAAGGTTAGGAATCCATCTCTAAAGAATTTGGACTCTACCAATCCACAGTGAGACAGATTTTGTACAAATGGAGGAAATTCAAGACCCTTATTACCCTCCCCAGGAGTGGTTGACCAACAAAGATCACGCCAAGAGCAAGGCGTATAATAGTCCACGAGGAAACAAAGGAACCCAAGGTAACCTCTAAGCAACTAAAGGCCCTTCTCACCTTAGCTAATGTTAATGTTCATGAGTCCACCATCAGGAGGACACTGAACAACAATTGTGTGCACGGCAGGATTGCAAGGAGAAAGCCACTGCTCTCCAAAAAGAACATTGCTGCTCATCTGCGGTTTGTTAAAGATCACCTGGACAAGCCAGAAGGCTATTGGAACAATGTTTTGTGGACGGATGAGACCAAAAAAGAGCTTTTTGGTCTAAATGAGGAGCGTTGTGTTTGGAGAAAGGAAAACGCTGCATTCCAGCATAAAAACCTCGTACCATCTGTGAAACACAGTGGTGGTAGTATCATGGTTTGGGCCTATTTTGCTAAATCTGGGCCAGAACGGCTTGCCATCAATTCTAAAGGAAAATTTCAGGACATCTGTCCGTGAGCTGAATCTCAAGAGAACGTGGGTCATGCAGCAAGACCACAACCCTAAGCACACAAGTCATTCTACCAAAGAATGATTAAACAAGAACAAAGTTAAGGTTTTGGAATGGCCAAGTCAAAGTCCTGACCTTAATCCAATAGAAATGTTGTGGAAGGACCTGAAGTGAGCAGTTCATGGGAGGATACCCACCAGCATAACAGAGTTGAAGCTGTTTTGTAAGGAGGAATGGTGTAAAATTCCTCCAAGCCAACGTGCAGGACTAATCAACAATTACTGGAAACATTTAGTTGCAGTTATTGCTGCGCAAGGGGGGTCACACCAGATGCTGAAAGCAAAGGTTCACATACTTTTGCCACTCACAGATATGTGTTATTGGATCATTTTCCTCAATAAATAAATGTCCATGTCTAATTTTTTTGACTGATTTGTTTGATTTGGTTCTCTTTATCTACTTTTAGGACTTGTGTGAAAATCTGATGTAATTTTAGGTCAAATTTATCCAGAAATATAGAAGGTTTGGAAGGGTTCACAAACTTTCAAGCACCATTCTACATTAACATGGATAATAATGTTATTTCAGTTCCATATGTGGTTGACGGAGTTTGCTTTTTCATTTTGATTCATTTTGCTAAGTTAATTATGATGGTTTTCCTAACAAAATGTTCTGTGTCTCTAAGGTCCTGGTTTCATCTGTACAACAATGCTGAGAAACATAATCCTCTGGTACTCTGAGTCCATAGCAGTAGAAAGACTAGAATTTGACTGGTTTCTTTTTAAATAAATTGTTTAATCTGCATTTTGCTGAAGATCAGTTTAAACTCATTTGTTTACAAATGTTTTTGGTGACAGTTTGTGATGTACACAAGTTTGTGAAATTTGATGGGGCGGAAGAAATGTAGTCTATTTTTAAGCCACTCTAGACATTGCAGATCTAGACGCAACTGAACACCTCACCCAAGTCCTACTGAGATGGGTATTGATTTCCATGTCCCGAGAGACCCTCGTCCAGCGTCTCCCACACACTGCCTCGGGGCATTACAGTGGATCAGTTGACAGTTGCTTCCATTTTTTGAGTTTTTTTTCACAATAACAGCAGCCATTCTGCTTCTGTCTTCATATGGCCGTGTTCCCGTTGTCTGTTGTCCTCACAGGCTGATTGCAGCTGAAGCCAAAGTTCCTGCTCATTTTTACGTTTTTAAAACAAATGAAAGGAAATGTAACTACGATGTAACATCTTTGTCCAATTCTAAATTTTATTGGGATTATAGCAAAAGCCTTGTATTTTACCTCCACCCAAGGCAAGTTCATCTAGATAAAAGCTTACAATTGAAGAATGTTGCATTAAAACATGAGGGGAAAATATGGTTGCAAAATAGAAGATTCTATTAAAATATTCTGTAAAAGAAGGATGTATTTCAATCCTTTGTTGGTGATCTCATTAAATCAGAATTTATACACCAGCAAAACAAATCATTACGGATTTAACACTGAGGTTCCCATTCTATACCAACACATAAATTACTAGGGTTCCTGCCCAGTTCACAGTGCAGTTCAATAACACCCAAATCCTAATATTCAACTGATTTAAAGGGGGGGTACAAGTTACAGGAAGATGAAAAGTGTTACAGTAAAAACAATACAACAATGATACAATCATTCATGAAACGATAAAACGCACAAAACCAAACACAAATCTCGTCACATGTAAAAACTGAATTACAGCATCGAACTTTATATTACAAATGAACGTTTGTTTTGTTTAGTTTGTACACGAGCACGAAGGGGCGGGGTTAACCCCCACACTCAGACTCAGGCGGACAGCAGATGAGCGAGTCAGAAGCGGTCGGCTTTGATTGGCCCTCATCCAGTAACGTCACCAAAAGTCTGGAAACCGGAAGCCCAAAGTTTGTTCCTTTCATTCTTTTAGTAAAGTGATAGTGGAAAAGGAGGAGGGAGAAACAGAAAGAGAGAAAAAGAAAGAAAGAGAAAAAGCGAGAGAGGGAGGGAAGAGATCAACAGAGATAAGGAGGGGAAAGAGACAAAAGGCGAGAGAGAGAGAGATACACACACAGAGAAGGAGACAGCGAGAGTGAGTGTTTATGCGGGACCGTTTCACAGTTACAGCGGCGGTTATGATTTCCGCACGTTCGTCTGTGCGGGACTGAGCGTTGTTGTATCCAGGAGAAACATCGGAACTTTCAGCTGAAAAGTGTCGGAAAAGAAGAGGGACTCGCGGCAATGTGGGAGCAGGAGGAGTTCGAAAAGCACTGGAAGAAGGAGTTCCCCGATGGGGAGGCGCCCAGGATGGAACTACACTCTGCCGAGGACGTGCAGGCAGAGCTGGAAAGGTGCAGAGCCAACCTAAAGGTGCTGCAGCAGGCGCTGGCCGAGGAGAAGTTCAAGGTGATCTACCTGCAGACCACCATCGCTAGACACCGACGCCACAGGGGGGAGGAAGAAGCGAGGAGGAGTAGTGTACACCCGGCGGCCATGGTGGGCTCGACCAGGTTCGCTCGGCCAGGTAAGCTGGCGCCCGCACCTCCGCAGAGGAAGCCATGTCCCCCGGCAGAGAAGCTGGAAGTGATTCCTGTAGTCTCAGAGCCCAGCGATCATGAGTACGAGGACGTGGAGCTGAACGAGAACTTCATGAGGAGCAACCTGGTGGTGCCGCGCGGGGACGCGAACCCCCATCGCGATGCCTTGCGCGCCCACCGTCACAGCCGCGAGCTGGACTCGAGCGACGACGGAAGACTGTCCCCCGCGGGACCCCCGCGTACACGCAGAGCGCCCCGGGGGTCTGCCTGCAGCACCCCGGACAGGAGGAGCGACGGCGAACTCAGCTCGGACCACGATGACTCCTCGTCGGCAGGTGAGCGGCCTGCACGCGGGGGGGGCCGGACTTTGCAGAACTTGTGGAAAAAAACTTGTTAAATACGTTTCATGTAGTGGTGTTGTCGGTCTGCGGTCCTCAGAAGTCAAACCGGGCTAATCAGACAGGGAACAGGACTCGTGTGGCACTAGGAGGGGTACCACGCTGTACCACATCCTGTACTCCAGTAAACACTGGTAGGAAGTTTCTTACAGTTCACTAAAGGCCCCAGTGAACCTGATGCCTATTTCACAGGTTCCTGACCACCTACAGACACATTCAATCCCCTTAACCACTGGACAGCTGTTTACCTTACCCAACTACCCATAAGGGAATTACGACTACAGTGTTATCCCTGCTTCTACCACTAGTCCTTTGAATAACACATGATGCTACAATATCAAGCAATCTGCGGTCAATTTTTGGATCCTAACTTAGGCCCTGAAACTGTTTCACAATCCCAGCACACTGTGGTCTAATGATGTGAAGGGAAACTGTCCCATAATTACATTGGTGACACACTAACTGGTTGGCGGTCACAGCACACCCACGCGAAGGTCCCTAGTAGCAGTAATGTGTATATTCTCCCTGTACTGTCTGCCAGTGTCAATGGTAGGTTCTGGAAAGGTAGCTCTTGACTAGAACACGAGTAGATTTTTCTTGACCTCATCACTAATGGGCGCCTGTGCAACCGTGTTTAACTACAGTTTCCACAAAGGTACTCGGAGTAAAGTTTCGTCCCATGGAATTTTAACAATGGACTCTTATTTGTGAGACACGGGTCACACTGTCCTGCCCAAACTGCCAGTATCGTGTTACACTCATAGAAAATAACATAAATCCTATATATCCTTTACACACGCGCGCGCGCACACACACACACACACACACACACTGACGGCTGGTGCGCATCATTCTGTGGTGTTTGTCTGTCTGATGCGCTAAATGCATCCAGTTAAATGTGAAACCAGAAACAGTTGCTGGATAACTTAGAACCAGGATTTTGACTGGGCAACTCTAGGGACACCAACTTTTTTTCTCCTGAAGAGATTCCAGTGTGGCTTTAGTCTTGTGTTTGGGATTAAGATGAAATGTTGCCCCAGACTAACAGGTTCAGCTCTGCTGTTTGCAAGTACATTTCACTCTCCATTCTTCCTCCAGTCTTTAAAAGCTTTCCAGTCCCTGCTGATGGGAGGAAACCCCATAATATGATCCTGTCACCCCCACCCCCACTTTACTATACGGAAAGTGTTACCTGGGTGATGTGCTGTGTTGGATCTGTGCCAGACATGACACTTTGTGTGAAGTCCAAGAAGTCCAGTTTTTTTGTTATTATATAAATTTGTGTCACAAAATATAAACCCTTGTCCTTAACTTTGACATACTAAACATACAATAGATTCATACTCATGAAGGTCAATAATAAATAGTGATAATTAAATAAATGAAATTAACAAAAGTTAGTCAAATAATTTGAATGATTTCTACCATTCTGGTAAGGGAATGAACATCTTAGAGCTGAATGAAAGGTGAACACCCGAGCACCTTGGCACATGCAATATATTTACAATGTTGTAGTGTAATGATAAATATAGTACTGTGGATGAAAAAGTTCTGAAAAAGTTGTGAAAATGCATTAAAAGGTTAAATGTGTAGCTGTGCAATATGCATGTGTGACATGGCATTACAACAATCAGATGAAGTGATAGCGTAAGGGACCAGTGGGTTGCGCTGCTTGTGTTTGCTGTTGAACGGCACAGAGTGCTGAAGTGTTTAAAAATGTTTTGCACATACTGCGCTTTTTAAAAAGCAACTGTGGTAAACAACACGTTACTGAATTATTTAATAATTGTGTGGATAATAGTGCTGCTGGAAAGTATGTGAACCCTGAAGGGATGGTCAATATTTGTGTTTAAAATATTGAAGTAAACATTTCAAATCTTTATCCAAGCCTCAATTCATAATAAAGGATGCAAACAGTAAAAACTCAGATATAATGTCTGTGAAAAAGCTTGTGGCACCTGTATTAAACATGATAAGCTGGAGTTAACATCTCCTGCAGCCACTAAAATATCTGGAATGTATCTTGAGGGATTTTTGCCCCTCATCCTGACAGGACTCTGCCAGCTGGGTGAGGTCTGGCATGAGCTTCCCACTTCAGGTCCTGCCACAGCATCTTTGACTTGGCCTTATCCAAACCACAAATCATCTTTCTCCTGAGCCATTCTCAGTCACACGTTAAATTTTTCAGGTGGGAGGAAATTAAACACTCAAGACAGAGGGCACTTCTGTTGTAGACCAAAGGGTTAAAATACATTTCTTTATCAAGTGTGTCTGTGAACAACCTGCACTCCATGACTTCATAAAAAAAAAATCAGTTGCGGTTTAATAGCAGAATAGATGGTGACAGATCACTTTTCAAATTAAAGGTATTTTGAATGGTTCAGTGAACTTCCTTTCACTAAGTCTATATCTGACCACACTCACAGAATAGATGTAGGTATCGATTTCAGCAACAGCTTCATACTTAAAACATATCTGCAATGTCCCCAACTAGGTGAGATTGAAGAGACTGATTCTGGGCCAAATACTGGTTCACATACATTTTGAAACCAAGAATTCCTTGCACAAGCAGCAGGGTAGATTCTGAATTGGGTGTCGCAATTAAGGTAAAATATTCATTCTGCCAAATAATGAGACAGAAGGAGAAGTCCATGCAGAAAGATCGTCTTTAAACGTTTTCTCCATCAGGTCTGTGAGTGATTAAAAATTCCAAAATATTTGAATTCCAAGTTTTCCATTTTGATGGGGAAAGAGCAATTGGAATTAAGAGCAAAATTTTGCTGCATAGCTAAAGATTTAAGTACAGTCATCCCTCACCTGAGGCGTCCAATCGGTACAGTCAACTGCAGAATTATTGGCACTTCTCTTGAAAATGGTTAAGCATTAATGTATAAGAACCACATATCCAGTGAGTGTTTTTTTTGGGCTTGAACAATGTCCCCTGTTGGGTGAGAGATTTTTTTTCAAACAAAAACATTTCTTTAGCAACACAATTTTGTAATTGAAAACAAAGTATTCAAAAATATTGACATTCCTACAATTAATATTTAGATTTACCTGTGTTGATGGATGACATGGAGATTTTACATGTGTGCACCGCATATTTACAACCCCCCCCAATCTCCAAAGGGCAAACAGGAAATGGTCAGACAGCAAAGAAGTTCATGGATAACAGGAGCAATCAATAGAGGTCTTTTCACCCAGGATGCAAATTTGGTTATTTAAGGTCTTCTGTATAAGAGAATACGCTCTTCTCAGGAAAAAATACTGTTCTTGTGGGACAAATGGTAAGCAGTTGGGTTAGCGGTAGTTTAGGATTGGTGAGGGTTAGTTTAGGGATGAGATTTTTTTTTTTTTTTTAATTCCATGATGTTAAAACTCAAAACCCAGCCTTCAGTTCTTGACCTACCAGTGCAAAGATTATTAGGTTTTTGCTTTATTTCAGATTGAATCTCGGGTACTCAGTTAATTTATCAAAACAATTAGTTGAATCATTGGCAAAAATTTACCCTTTTATTGGCTGCATTGTTGTTTTTTGCAAGTGTAGCATGTTGTTGGTTTGTAGCATCTCCCAAAGCAGTTTGCTCAGCAGGCAGGAGATTGTAACCAGTTTAATTGCTGCAGTTATTGAATTAGAGTTTGGAATAGTGTGTACAACATAAAAGTTGTCTTTAATGTTTTTTTTTTTTTTTTCTTTCCCTGCCTCACATTTCATGTTCAGTTTGACTTGCTGGGGGGTTACATGTTGGGCATCTTTTCCTTTTCTTCTGAGAAGGACATTTGGAGCTTGAGGAGAGCAAGCCTCACAGTCTTCATTCACGCCAGCTGCCCACCCAAGCCCCCCATATACTTGCTATGACAGGAACGCAGCAGCCCGGTGGAAATCGCGTTGTTGAATTGTGCACTTGGATACAGCACAGGCTGCTGCCTGGCGGAGGTGTTACTCAGGACATTTCCTCCTCTCCACCTTCCCTCGGTTAAAGTTAATGCACAGCACTTGATGCTATGAAAAGCTTTTGACGTTTGATGTTGACTGACGTGCTTCTGATGTGCGTCCGCAAATCTAGAATGTTTTTGAAAATAAAGCACTTGGTTTGCAGTTAGTCATTTAAATAATGTGAGACTATTTCAGCTTGTAAGATATTTCAGAGTTGATTTAAACTGAAAGGAGGATGTAGCATCTAATCTTTTTTGTGGGAATGTAGTGACTTTACAGTGTTGTTGCATTTTGGATGCAGTTTTGAACATCCAGGGAGCTGCTGCAGTCATCCCTCACGGTCTGAAGGTTCACATTGAACCATTTGACTTCTGCAGCCGTTTCTATTCCTATGCTGCCGGTAAATCACAGTGACTATAGTTGTAGATAACAGCGGATATTGGCTCTGAAATCACCATGAGCACATCCTGTGTTTGCACCTGCACTTTGAAAGAGGAGACCAAGCAAGACCAGAGGAAGCAGCCGAGCACTTTCATGTACTTTGTTTCCTCGGTGTGGCGTGTAAACTGTGTGCTTGAGTTGACAGTTAAGTGCTGCTCTAAGTGAGCAGTGATAACATGTATGTGCATTGTTGGCTCTGTGTGGGATCAGTCACACCACATTCTTTCTCGGGTATATTCCAAGTATTGTAACATGGCTTTTTTGTGTTTTTGTGGCCTGCAAGAGAAACGCCCAGCTTGCTGGCCCATCCAGCAGTGGCAACACATTTTTGTTATTTCTCTCTCCCTGTGGGCACCAGAGCTGAGAAGGTCTTCTCTCACTGTGTGGGGTTTTTTTTCTTTTTGTAGGTTTGCTCAGTTGACACCCTGCAGTATTGTCTCACCAGGGCCTTCTGTGGGAACTCTGTTGTGAGTCAAAGCCACACTACTGGTGTACTGAAATTCCAAAGATCAAACCAAGCCACAGTCTGGAGTCTTTTCTTTTCAATAGCTTTGCTTAGGTCCGACTGTTTCTCTGCTTAAAAAATTGTTCTGTAGTTTCCCTGTTCTTTCTTTTTCTTTTGTATGTTTTTCTCTTCTGTTGTGTTCTTGATAGTCGTGGTGTCTCTTCTTCATGTTGGGTATCTGGGGAATGTGCTCTGCAGACTCTTCTCATGGGGTTTTTCCAAGTTCCTCGTTCTGGTTGGCTCACAGAACCACATGTACCGTGTGGATTTGGTCAGGACTCGTGGTGGCTCAGTTCTGATAGGGTGGTTTAGGTGTTAAATGTATGTCCTTTATAGCAGGGTGGCCAAGTGCTGGAGGGTTTTCATTCCAGCCAGACATCAAACCTGGCAAAAACAAAAGTTATAGTAAAAAAGAGATTTCTGTTCCGAGCAGACAGTTCTGTAAGAAGGTACAAAAATAATGCACAACTCAATTCTTTAGTTCTCGAATGAGCTGTTTTCCACCCGGTTATTCATCCAGCTAAGCTCACATGTCCGGATGATTGTGTTACAATGGTCTGACACCACATGTAAAACCAAACCAGCCCCCACTCTTTCACTATGCAAGCTTCATAGGATCTGCTGCACTAAACCTGTACTTGATTACACAAAATTGATAACTATTAAATTAAATATATTTTTTAAATGTATTACAGTTAGTATTAAATATAAAAAAACAGTAAAAACACAAATATACACACAATCAATGTACATAAAAATGCACCTGACATATAAACCCTCCCCACATCTCCCTGTGTTTGTGTTGGGTTTCTCCAGGGGCCCTGGTTCCCCCCACAGTCACAAGGTTTTGTTCACAGTGGGTCGGGTGACTGAATCATTGTGTGTGTATGTGAGTGTGCGCTGCATTTCTCTGTGTACGTGTGAATGAATGAAGGGGTTAAATGCAGTGTGACTAACGCTTCAAGTCACTTTGGCTAATGGTTTCAGCTAATTGGGGGTTAATATTAATTGTGGGTAACAGTGGAGAAAAGCATCTGATGAATGAATAAATAAATGTGTAAAATCTCTCCTAACCATCATGTCTCAAAATCCTTGTAAATACAAAGAGCCGGAACTTGCAAAGTTGAATTCTCCTAAGTTGAAAATACACGTCTCAGAGGGTATGGCTGTGTTTGTGTGGCTAAGTACGTTGTATCTTTCATTGGAGTTCTGACAGACATCACATTTTCCCATGAATGTTTCAATGCTTTTATCATTTATCTTCCCTTCTGTTGAGAATGAATACAAAGTCAAACAGAGTAGAGAATTCAGGCATTAATATGTCAGTGGTGGTTTTTCGCTCAAGCTAAATGGACCCACTGCTGCTGAGCTTCATTGTGAAGTGTTTTCTGAGACCCCCTACTGAGACACCACCTCTTTGAGTCTGAAATTGGAGAACCACACTGAGTTCTGATTGGCTGCAGCTCCACAGCTGCCATGGAAACTAGAGGAGCAGGAAATACAGTACAGTTCTCTGGTTGAAGCAACCAAGTTAGGCGAGAACTGTTAGTAGTCCTCATCTTTATAGTATTAACACTTTTGTCCACTTGTGTACACTGTTGTGGACAATGATGTCCTGTACTTATATACTTCAAGAATCAAGGATCGTTTACTGCTGAACAGCTATACAGCAGGTACACAGTGCACAAAACCAGGGGACGAAGTTGAGTGATAATGAAAAAATAATTCAATGTACATAAATTGAGGTAAAAAGTGCAGTAGTGGAGATGAGCATAGTTATAAAGTATACACACAAACTTAAAGTGACACAAATTGGTGCATATCAGTGGTGGTGGAGGTGATGGAGTCTGAGGTGAGGGACTTAAGCAGCCTGGCAGTCTGTGGTAGGTTGCTGTTCTGATCCTGGTGGTTTTGGCCCTCAGGCTGCAGTAGTGTTTTCCAGATGGAAGCAATGAGAATAGATGATTGAGTGAGTGGGAGGGTCTGTTGTGATGCTGTGAGTTTTCATGATTCACCAGCTGTTGTGGGTGATCTGGATGGTGGGCAGTGAGGTCCTGGTGAAGGACTGGGTGTCTTCACTATCCCCTGCAGTGCTCTCTGGTCAGAGACAGTGCAGTACTCAAACCAGACCGGGATGCAAGAGGTCAGGATGCTCTCCGTGGCACATTTGTTGAAGCTGGTGAAGATGGGAGGTGGTAGTCCAGCTCTTTTCAGTCTCCTTAGGAAGGAGAGATGCTGTTGTGGCTTTTTCACTAGATGGGCTGTTTTGTGGGTTCAGGAGAGATGCTTGGTGATGTTCATTCCCAGGAACTTGTGCACCAGTTCCACTGCGGAATCTCCGACACACAGAGGAACGTGAGCAGCTCAAGCCCTTCTGAAGTCCACAGTTATCTCTGTAGTCTTGTCAACACTGAGACATATTGTTGTCTTCCACCAGGATACAAGCCGCTCCACTTCCCCTCTGTAGACCCATTCATTGCTGTTGGAGATGAGGCCACAACTGTGGTGTCCTTAGCAGACTAGATGATGTGGTTGCTGTCGTATTTGGTGACACAGTCGAGGGTTAGATGGGTAAACAGCAGTGGGCTGAACACACAGCCTTCTGGAGCACAAGTGCTGAAGATAGTGGTGTGGGAGGTGCTCCCTTGGATCCTCACAGCCTGTGGCCTGTTGGTCAGGAGGTCCAGGATCCAGTTACACAGGGTGATGTTCAGAACCAGTGAGGACGGTTTAACAATCAGCTGCTGGGGGGTGGTGGTGTTGAAAGCTGAACTGAGATCAATGAACAGCATCTGACAAAAGTCTTCACCCTCCAGGTGGGTCAGGGTCAGGTGCACCCCAGGGGTCATGCCTCAAGGATGCCTCAGTGGATCGATTGGAGCGGTAGGCTGAATGGTGGAGGTACTTTTGTAACATGTCCGGTCTCTCAAAGCACTTCATGGCACTCATGCAAAAACAACTGTTCAACGTGGATGTGTTTGGGGGGTGAGGAACAGTTGAGTATTAAGGGGGATTATGTGTTGTGTTTTTGTTGATGAGGCCTCACAAACAGGAAACCCACAACTGATAACAATGCTGTGTTTATGAGACCTGTGCTTATTTTAATCTTTCCAGATTTTTGCATTCTGTTGTTTATTGCTGATTTCCTGTTTACTGCCAAACCAAACTGTTAGCTGCTCAGCACAGGATTCCCTCCAGGTTCCTGTCTGAATTGATGATAAAATACTGTGCTCCCCAGCACTGGGTATTTCTCCTGCACCAGTCATTGCTTTTGGTGAGGACTTTGGATTGTGCCTTGGCCTTTTTCACTCTGACTCTTTCACTTCCCTCTGTGGAGCTCTCAGATGTATGGCATAGTGCTGAAGGTGTGAAGAGCTACTGCCTGAAATCTCATTCTTGTTTCTACTGCCTTTGCTTTTGTGCAGTTAAAATTAAAGCAAGCATCAGTATCTCCTGCTGAAGGACGAGAACTTCAATTTTGGAAGCTGGTTCTTTTTTGCAAGGTGAATAGTGTTGTGTGCATACAAAATGATGACGGTTGCAAAGTGCTTGTCTTGTGTGTTTCCACTTGGCTGACTCAGACTTGATGTATATGGGTGCTCATTCTGCAAACAGACGTTTGAGTTGAACTCCTTTGTTCCCCAGAGGGGACCCTGGGGTCTTGTGACTCTGACTGTGTGCCATAGCGTCTCTGTGCGCTTCCAGTTTCCATGTGGACCTCTGTTGGGGAAGTTGCACTGGTGTGGTGATTTGCACAAGGGACTGTTGGTCCTCTTGACTGGCATCCCCTCACAAAACTAGGGGGTGTCATTTGTCACAGGACATAGTGAGTCACTGGACAACAGTGGTTGGATTTGTGCTGCTTCTGTTATTTCAGGTTTCTTTTTTTGGCAAACTGGACTGGCATGTAAACATTCTCCAGTCCAAGTAACCAATTTGTTTATGATCGTTTGTTAAAACTGCACAAAGTATAAACGGGGCAATTTTCCTGAGAAGTTAAAGACTAGGAAATCTGACATATTCTTGTTTAGGAGATAAGACTGTACACCTGGAATCTGCAGACGAGTTGCTCTCCAGGAAATAAAACAACTTCTTATGCTGAGCTCAATAAACTGCACGCCCAGCTGTCAGAGGCCTTTGTTGAGGCGTGAATTTTGATAGTTTGTGGTCATCGTCGGACATCAAATGTGAGAAGTGAAAATTTGAACAAGTCAAACACGGCGCCCTCTTCTGGGCACAACTTGTAAAGGTCTTCTCAAACAATAACAGTTTAGGTGAGCCTTTACGTAGAATGTCCATTATATCTCACACACAGTGTGTCATTTGTTTTTATACACATTTTTACATGCTTGGATGAAACCGTCATGTTGGAATTTAGTTTTTTTGGGTGAAGCGCATTACATCAAGCAGATCAGCACATAAATCAAGTTCAAATCATGAAAAAAGATATAAATCAAGGGGTGCCTGTATTATTAAGCTGTGTTAAATGATGAGGATGAATGTGTTACTGCTCCTTTGTCCAGTAGAGAGCAGTAATAATGTTTGTTCAGTTTAGTCCTTTACCATAGGACATTTACCAGTGAAACTTGGTGTGGAATCTAGTTCCAGTCCCAACAGCTCGCAGAATTAACCAGAGGCTACTGGTTTTTAAACTGTATTTTGAAAAAACAACACCTGGGTCAGTGTGTTTCCCTGCGATTTAGCCCTGCTGTAAATACAGCTGACGTTAATTCAGCATTCAGTGAATATGAAGAGCAGGGCGCTTCAAGGCCCTGGAAAATGAACAGATATGGGAACATGTGTTTTATTAAAGAGGATGAACACTGATAAATATCATGTGATTGTGTGCTGGATGTGTGTTGGAAGAAAGTGTGAAGTGCATTTAGGGTGACAGCATATATGCATACCGTCACCCCTTGGTATGCANTTGTGTGCTGGATGTGTGTTGGAAGAAAGTGTGAAGTGCATTTAGGGTGACAGCATATATGCATACCGAGGGGTGAGTCACCCCTTGGTATGCAGGTATGCATATATGCTGTCACCCTAAATGCCTTCCAGTGACTAGCCCCCAACTTCCTTTGACAGGAGAGCACCAGGACAGCAAGAGAAGCAAGTGTGTGAAGGATTTTGGGTAGTGTGTTTGACAGCACAACACCGTGGTTTCTCTTGCACAGCCAACTTTCTGCTTTTGTGGTACAAAACAATATGAAGGAATAGAGACAGATGAGCTGCGAAGCGAAACAAAGATGCTGTGTGCGTCCATGTTCACGTTGTTCCACCTCGAGGGACTGGACACTTGGCTTGCTATTGGCTGCCCAGTTGGTTGTTGCCCCCCGCTGCATTGCTCTGTGGCCTAGGCTGCTCACTCCGCTGGCTGCAGTGTGTTCATTTGGACACTGGCTGTGACAGTGGGGTCCAGGGCCAGAGGACCTCCAGCAAGATAGAGGAAAATGTTTAAGATCCACCTGTGTTGTTGATCATGCTGGTGGAAGGGACAGCAACTGACATGGTGGAAGCCCTCAGAGGATAAATCTTTGCAGATGACTGCTGACGCTTGGCACATGCCCACCTCAGCATTGTGCGCAAGATGGTCAGTTTTATTGCTCCCTGCAAAAATGGATCAAGTGAGCTGAGGAGATTGGTGAAGGAGCTATAGGTTCATTCTGAGCTCTGTGAGGGTCTTGCCACTGACACCGTGCCTTGGATGGAGCTGCCTGCCAAATGAAACCAGAATATAAACAGATGTAGGCTGGGTTGTGAGACAAGCCCCCCCCCCCCCGCATCCAGAAGCATGTTGGTGCTGTGCTTTGCTGTCGTGTGTCCGATTGGAACCCTGGCTGCGTGTACACAGTGTCTTGCTCACATGCATTTTTGTTGCCACATGTTAACAGCCTTCCTTGTGCAGACACAAAGAGGCGTGATTTTTGACCAGACTTTGAAGACACCCTTTTGGAGTGGAGGCATGTTGTTCAAATGGTGCCTCTTATTCTGATGACTGTTGTCGGAAAGGCCGTTTGTAGTCAGTTTGCAGTGTAATGGTGAATCAATTTTTCATGATGGTCGGGTTTGAAAGGCGTATGTTTTCTTTGTTCCTCCTCACCCCTGGTTTGGTGTTGAGGGCTGAATGGAAAGGAGGTGCGGTGGGGGAGGGGTTTTAGAGCATGAGCAACACTTCCTGAGAAGCAGGGTTGCAGAGGAGAATAAGCCGTGGGGTCATTCCAGTCCACAGCAAGGCACCTTGAAAATGATCACTTCCTCTGCTTGACATCAAACTGCAGTTTTGTCCAAGACAAAAAAAAAAAAAAAAAAAAAAAA
>UFQX01000048.1:266177-337427 GCA_900497675.1 Arapaima gigas
TTCCCCCCCCCCCCCCCCTTCCCTTCAACACTTCTGTGAACCCCTGCTGACAGTGTGATGGCTGAGAGATCCCACTAATATCCTTAGCACATATTTAAATGCTCATGTTTTGCAAGCACATGATTTCAAAACTGTATAGGGTGTTGAGTGGACTCTTCAGAATATCCTTTACATAAAGCTGATGTGGGGGTCCAAGTAGGCCAAGCAAGGGCTGTTTCTTCTGCATCCTTGCAATGTAAGTGTGTGACAGGGGGTGCCCTCCACTGGGCAGAAGCTGGTGAGGGACTTCCCTGCATGTTCTACACATTGAGGTCTGCTCTTAGGTCATGAGCACTACAGCTGGACATTTGTGCCATAATGGTTTCCCCATAAGCAGTCCAGCATGATCCTGCATGACTTTTCCCAGAATCCTGTATTTCAGATGTGAACAGGAGGCCCCTCAAAACAACCTTGATAACATTCCCCAACTGCTTAACTAACTGTCTGAGCTTTGCGGTGGCCAGCTACAGGAAAAGCCGTTCTATTATTAAAAACAATTTATTTCCGTATTCTGACAGTCAGAGTGAAATATCTGTATGCAAGTAGTGTTTGAACCTGATACTTCAAACAGGGTTCTTCTTTTCAACAGCATTGAGGTTTATCCATGTCTTGGTGTTCCAGTGTTACTTGTTTTACCTGCTAATTGTTACATCAGCATCAGTAATACTGAGCTGAAAAAGGTCTTTCACCTCATGAAAAGTAACTTTCCTTATGTTTAGCAATGTGTAACATTTTCCATTATGGTTGTACAGCATTTCAAAGCTTTATTCTGTATTGCAGTGGCATACATGAAATGCCTCACAAAAAGTGAAAACTGCAAAAATGGTAATAAACAACTGAGAGGCATGTGACTGGAAAGCATTATCTGCTTTGTTGGTGATTAATTTCATGCCAAGATGTCAGATGGTAGCACTACTAAACACTGGATTCTTCAGTTGTTTGGGTGTTATGGATAAATTGTAGTAATACAGTAATCCAGTACGGCTAGGAGTTGTCTCACCTGCACCAGGGAATCTGGCCTCACCTCAAACAGCTCTGATGCTCCATCTGTTTCCTTTGCTCTAGAGAAGCAATAGTAGGAGGGGAAGCCATTTCCAGTTAGTTACTCCTGCTATAACTTGAATTTTAATCATATGATTTCAGATATGAAGCAATGAATCAATGGAACCACAGTTCAAATTGTGAAAATTCAAAAGCTCGCAATGCATTTTTTTTGCATTTAGTGTTTCATTTTGATTTTATGTATGATACTTATAATTGGTGGTCAAAGGGCTGGTGAAGATGGTGAAAGAAAAGCAGTGGAACAGAAGCTTGGATCTTATAAAGTTCATAGTGAATATTCTTTGTTTTCAGGTGCTTCATTTACTTGCAGTAATTTCCTGTGGGTTTTGCACTGTTCTAATTTAATTTTGGGCATTTTGAGTTTTTATTAGGTGGTAATTTCTCTGTAATGTGCTCTACCCCAACCGCATGTTTCCTATTGAAACGCGTATTTTAATTCAGGAAATTGCATGTTGCGATGTTGTATAGGACCGTGACAAAAATAGAAGTGACAGTACTTGCTCCTGGGAGCAGGTAGCCAACTGTGAGAGTCACTCGTCCTGCAGAAGCTTCCGTCACAGTATTTGCCACTAGTTGATACAGGAAAAATCCCATGTGATATGGATGGTTTCTGTTTCAGTGAGCAGCGAGGATGGCTCAGTGCAAAGCTGTGGTCATATCCAACTCCCTCACTTGTAACTTGTGCTGTCTGCTTAACCCTTACTTGTACTACCCCTAAGTTCTCTCAGCTGCCTGTGCCTTTGCAGTCCTCTACAGCTCATTTCTTGTTCCTTGATGGAACCTCCTCCTGTTTTTACAAAATCAGGTTCCTGTTGTGCGAAATGTTATTGATCAAATTGATCCTTTGATCTTCTTAGATAAAAATCAAGTTTCCTCACTCATCATTCTATATGTTTATATATGTTTTACTGTTGAAAGAAAATGTCTACTGCTGCAGTTCATTTCTGGAATGTGCTGTAAATTGAAGTTGAACTTCATGTCCTCTTGTGAATTTCCCACTAGTAACCATGGTAACTGATGCAACTAATCCTCACCTCCCTGTCCCCATTTATCCTGTGTAAAAAGCATCATCATCCACAGGAAGGGTTGCATCTTATGGATATCATCCACCAGTTTCACCTATTAGACATGAAGTCACTCAGTGGTCGTTTTGTTTTTTTTGCACAGCCATTTATTTTTGGAAGTTTTCATCTGTGGTTCTGGAACATTTATGTTTTATGTAAGTCTTTTTCTTACACTGAAGGAAAGCTTGACTTAAAATCCTGGGTTTTAAAGAATGATAGCAAGAGAGGAAAAGAGCCTGCTGGGTAATGTGTTTGTTCATCCTTCCTGGCAGTCCACCTGCAAAACACCCTGGGGCAGCTGACTCCTGATTGGCTGCTCTTTGTGATGAGCCATATGGACCATTCCAGAAAGAGATGTGGGTTCAATAGACTCCCACTGTACACAGAGGAGTGGGGGGATGTCCCTCAGCTCCGTGTATGTTTGGTTCCCTGTGTACTAAGAGTCTTGGTCTGTGCTCAGGCATGTGACCTGGTCCCTTCAGCAGAGTCTGAGATTTCTCTCACACACACACACACACACACACACTCTGCACTCCCTGTGGAGGCATGGGAACACAAACACCCAGCATGCAGTCAGGATTGTGTATTGTGTTATCTTTAATGGATGTGTCAACTCAGTGATGACTCAGTTGCTTTGTGATGGGCAATCCTAAGATGGCACTATTAAGGTGTGTGTGTGTGTGTGTCTCTGTCTCTTCTCTGCTTATCCTCCAAGTGCTTTACCCACAACCCCTTCCAGTGTAGAAGGGTGCTGATAGGTGAGCTGTAGCTGCTGAGGCAGACACTCAGAGCTGTGGCTTGCAGATAGTCTTCCTCAGAGGGGTTCCTGGTATTATACCACAGCCTGTAGTGGTTTGGTGATTTAATTAATATTTTAACACACTCTCAACAGTCAGTTTTATCTCAGTGGGTCTGCACCAGCCAAGCCTTTCTGAAAGGGACAAATAGCTGAATTTGTGCAGTACTGTGTTAAGGTTTTGGCATATTTCACAAATAGTTTTGTTAGACTGGACTCAGGAATTTTTGTTTTGATAATCTAGTTAAAGTGAACACAAAATGTGTATTGTGGCTGTGAAGAGGTGTTGGGCTGCAAAGCAGTGTGAAGGGACAGCGTCACACAGCCTAGGTGAGGGCATACTGCCTGAGTTTCCATGGACGAAGATCTTCCAGCGACATCATCCTCCTAAAATACCAGGCCTTATTAACAGTGAATGTATTTGCTGTGTATATTTTCCACAATGCTGTGTATGTAAAGAAAAGAAAATATTGCCGTTTCAGTGATCGCTGGCAGTATGTTCTGCATCATCGTTGGGCTTTGTGTGATCTGAGCTCCTGGAACTGTTCTCAGTGGAAAGGCTACCATGGGATGGTGCTACTGTCAAAATGTCTCTTTCCTCAGTTGGAAGGGCCATTACAGACCTAATGTGGGCTGTCGTCATGTCACATGAGCTTAAATTCTTCATTATAAGTCTTTTGGATACCATAAAGCGAACATGTCATGGGCGTTATCTTCAGTGTTGGACACATTTCTAACAGTGTTATTTCAAAAGGTGGAAAATGAGCAAGAATGGGGTGTTTGTGTGTGGGTGTGGGAGGAGCACAGTATGAACAGTGTAGGCTCTGAATCGAAAGGAGGAATAGAAAGAAACAAATATTTAGATTAATGAGCTCAACTACGGGGTCTGAGGAGAACAAAGCTGTAGTTTAGTAGTCTCATCCCAGGAGAATGTGAGATGCACTGTGTGCCATTTTACTGTCTCGGGGTGGTCAGTTACTCACTCCGTATTGATAACTGTAGTGTCATTAGTCACTGTTCTGTAGTTTGAAGGTCACTGTTCAATCATCTCTCTGCCATGGGATCCCTGATCAATGTACTTGCGCTCAATTGATACAGTAAGAATAACCTACTGTGTACATAAGAAAATCATTGTAAATTTGACCAAGTGGTCTGGGGTTTCTAATTAGTTAAACAGTTAGTTGGGGTTACTGTAGCAGCTGTGCCATGACCCTTCAAGAAAGATGAATAAAACATACTCCGAATTAAATACCCTGTTTTCTTTGTTCTTTTTACAATTATGCAATTATTTGTACCTAAGTCAAAGATCACCAAGAAATTGAGAATTATCAGGCAGTTAGTCTGTAACCTTGGTTTTAAATAATTTCCCACCCCCCAGTTGTTCAAAGAAGAGCTTGTTTGCATTCAGCCTGTGTCCATATGGGTAATGCGGAACTCAAGGTGAGACCCCCCCCCCCCAAGCCACCCAGAGATGGCAATAGTTCTGCAACTGCCATTAAGTTTCATCCTTCAATAAATGTTGTCACTGCAGTGCTGGACTGATCACTCAGAACTGGCAGATGGTTTTTTTAGGGTATGCTGACTGCTCTGCTGCAGGGGGGGATGCGATGTTTGTCAATGATTGACACAGAATGAAGCCTGAGGACCAATTAGTGTCCCTGTCTCTGTGGCACCAGCACATCTCAAGCACATCTTTTCCCCAGGCCACATGTTGGACGGTTCTTTACTCATCCCTCATTTGTTTGCTCTGAAGTGAACAGGAACATAAAGAGCTCTAACGTTTTTCCTCTACCCCATCTGGTAAAGTTTTTCCTTTGTGGTTTACTCCATTTAGCACAGTTATTACTGCCAACACTATGGTGACAAAACTGTGCCATTTCATCCAGTGGGCTGGTACAGGCGGCAGCTGTGGAAAGTCAGATGCAAAGGGCAGAGAAAGATGTGAAGTCAGGTGGAGTGGGAGGGGCTTCGAGCCCCTGCCAGGCGACTGATTTCCCACACCTCATAGCAACAAGCTGCACTGGGGTTCCTGGCAAGGTTGGATAATTAGAGGGTGTGGAACAGACACTATGGAAACGAAAGGGTGGGCAGGGCTGGAGTGCATTTGAGGAAAAGCATCACTTATCTGTTCCCTCAGGCGCTAACCTCCTCATCTGATGGAAGGTGCTCGTTTCCATCATGTGAACGCTGTCTTTGCTGGAAGCTGCGCTTTTCCTCAGCCACCGAACTACGTGTGGTGGAGATGCTTTAATGTCTACCGCTTTGCATGTCCTGTGTTCTTCTGCCACTCTAGCTCACGGCCCTGTCTGTTAGCTGTACGTCACGGTAAAAAAAAAAAAAAAAAAAAAAAATTTTCTTAAAAGTGCAGCTTAATGAGGGATGAATGTCAAACACATACCAGTACACAATACCAGCGCATACATATGATTTAGATGTATGATCAATGAACTTCCCTGTATGATTATCATCTGGCCCCTTCAGTACCGAATCTGACTGACACATGGAGGGAAATGCTAAGACATAATATAATGTCAGCATGGGTATTGTCGAAATGTCATGAAATACAGTCATCTTCCAGAGCAAGGTCAGGTTGGCATGCAGGAAGCTGCACTGGTAATGTTTCAGCCAGATCTCATAATGCTGCTTCTCTCATGTTTTGACTTGGACTAAACCCTGAGCAACTTTCCGTTGCCAAATGGCAGCAACACAAATGAAATGTGTTTTGAAGCAGTTTAGTATTCCAGCCCAGCACCACTCAGTCAGCAGCCCACCCTGCAGTTTTGTTCTCTTGCCTGTAGTTGTTATGTAAATATGGAGAGAGTTGCTTCTACTTGCTCTCTCTGGCCAGAAAATAAGTATCTTTATCTTTAAGTGCAGCAAAAAATCTAATTTAAATTCAAATAGGGTTCATATCCGAATCCATTATCATCACTGAATGATTAGAAGCGGAAATCATCTTTACACGTGTAACAGAAGAGGCTGAAATGATCCTCCAGTGTCAAAACCCTAAAGCAAACAAGAGCCTACCTTAAAAGTCCATTGTGTGGCTTTACACAGAAAACATTGCTTGCAACCTTAGAGGTTTTAAAGCATTAAATTGTGAAGCCATAACAAACGAAATGTCTTATGTGAAATAATGTTTACCTGCTACTTGGAACTTAATCTAATCAATGATTTACTATTAACTGTGTTTTTAAAAGTTGGTGTTAATCTTTATAGATACAATCTAAACTTTTTTCGAAGCAGGTTCTTGTCCTAGTCCCTCATCAGTTTAAATCAGGATCATCTCAGATGTAACAAATGTCTGTTTTTGTCTTCCTTTTGAGATTGTTCTGTTGTTGCCTGAAAAGACACATATCAGTTTTAATGTAAATGATCATTGCTTCCATACTTCTGCAGTACTAAAACACTGTTGCCTCATCCTGCTCTGTAAATAACTGTTCATTCAGGTTTTTACAGGTTATGTAAGTGGCCAGCATCACATTCAATCATTGTAAGTTATTGCATGCTCACCTACAGCCTGGGAGTTTTTATTTTGCAGTGATGTATAGAAGCATCTCAGTGGGACACAACTGCTTGCATTAAGTACATGGTTGGAGACAGAGCTTCATGACTCTGCCTTGTAAACACAAGCCATTACACTAGTAGAGAAGCATTTGACACCTGCCAGGTTCCACTTTAGGTTTGCTGACCCTTGGTGTGAAAACGTGTTCATTTAGTAGACAAATGACTTCAGATTCTCCAAGTACAGTTGCTTGGTTTAGCACTACCATTTTATCAACATAAAATACAGCAGGGCTGTGTACAGAGTTAATGTGGAGTGCTTTCCCAAGTACTGCATGAAAGACATCTACAGAAAAGTGAAAAGCAGCTACTGTGAGATCTGCATTTCCTGACTTATGAGGAGAGAAGTTCTGGCTGTGTGACCATGGAAGGGTAAGAACTGCAGTACAGCTTTCTTGGAAAGACTATGGATCCTGTAGCAGGGAAAAATATTCAGGGTGTGTGTGTGTGTGTGTGTGTGTTTGCTGAAGGACATTAGCTGTGTATTGATTTTTTGCCAGAGATCAGGAGTGATCTCTCTGGGTAAGTTGTGTAACTCTATCTGAATCACATTTAACCTTCCAGTGTCTCGGTTCAGCTGGGTTTCCTTCTACTTTATATGACAGACTAGTAATTACATCACAGTTTTATTAAACCCTCCTAAATCAGAAGCACGGTTGGTGTGTAACCTGTCAAGCTTAGTTTGTTGTCTTTAAGAAGCTTGTAGGAGATGGGTGAGAGCTGGTTCCCCTCTGGCACTTAGCACATCCGTTACATGAGCTGCTCTTATGCTGTCAGCATCCAAAATTGGAAAATGCTTCGTAGTGTAAGAGAAGGTTTTCGGTGCCTATATAGGTATTTGTGTTGCACGTGTAATGGCTGCTCTGTAGTTGTGTGTTTGCTCTCCTTCTGGAGACCCAGAAGTTTCTGAAAGACCTGTACCCTGTGGGCAGAACGTATAATTATGATGCACCCTGTGGAAGGACTATTATGAGTACAGTCATAATATCTCATTCTGGTCCCCATCTCCGGCAAGCAGTGTTAGGGTCTGGTCTTTGACGCCCCTTTGGTGGTGGAAGAGATTGCTGCCAGCTTCCAAATTGAGAGCAACTCAGTTAATTCTACAGGGATTAGTGTCCAATGTGGGGAAAATTAATTTGTTGGCAGATGGTGCCATTTAGGATGGAGAGGGAAAAAAAAAACGAATAAAAGAGCTTTACACAATTACACAGATGATCAAACACCATCTATTGTTCTCACATTAGATCAACCAAATGGGTTTACTGAAGTCCCCCTTTGGCATGCAGTGCTGACCTGGCCAGCCATCCTGGTTGTTACAAGCTGTAAGTGCAGCATTTGTACGTCATCACATCTCCTACCTACCGGCAAACATTTAAACTAAAATTACAGTAATGAAGAGATATCGAGTTTAAAAGTGACCATGAGAAGCAGGGCAGTTGTTTCTTTTGGGGATTATATGTGAAATTTTTCTCAGGGTGTTGCTGTTCACTTGCGCCGTCATAGGTGGTCGTCCAGTAGCACGGAGTGCAGTTACTGGAGTTTGAGTGTTGCCGTTTTTCAAGCTATCACAGGGATGCAGGCCATTGGGGGGCGCGGACCTCTCTGAAAGTGAACAAGGAGTTTCCCAGGGATAGGAACAAAGACACGTGTTTCAGACTGCTGTAATTTACCTCAGCTATTTGTATGAACCTAAACGTTGTTTGATGTGGTGCTGTTAAAAGCAATGATAGATGAACCATCACTGGGTCTGGGCTTCTGGGCTCCTGCCCTGATGAGCCCTTGCCTGCTTTGAGGGCCAGAAGAGAACACTTTTGTTCTGTCCATTTTGCAGTTGATCATAATACTGCCACGCAGGTATGGTGGTTAAACTTGTCAACGCTGAGCTGAAAAAATGTGGCTCATTGTGCCAGTCCTTCTTCTGAGGACTGGAAAACTGAGCTAGAAAGCAAGGACTGTGGATGAGGTTCACAACTGCTTTATAATGGACTTTACAAAGAAAGTGAGAGAAGAGGATGTCAACCACCAGCTGCTTGTAAAACCTTTTTTTCTATGATTGAATTTGGAACACATTCATCTTAAGGCCTGGCTCTTTCCCTGATTTCCCAAGGTTCATACCTCCTTCTCTGAAGAACCATCAGACTGTGGCTTCTATCATCTTTCCACCAGCTGACTGCTCTGTCCAAAATTACATTCCTGGCTTTGACATACTTAAGTATAATGGAGTCTGTGGGACAGAGGTACCTCCAGGCCAAGCGGATGAGGGTAGATATTGACAAACAAGCCTTGACAAAGTGCAGCTCTGTCAAAGGAGTGTTCTGCCAGCGACATATTATGATATTACCACCTCGTCAATTATTCTTTTTGGCTGCTGTAAGTGGTAGAACTAAAAATGCAATCTTTCTGAAGGCAACTTTTCCAGAAACACTTGTGTTGCTGCGTTTTTGATTTGAAATGAGAGCACTGCAAGACTCAGGGAAGAAATTTGCAAGGTAGTTAGTGAGTCTAAGGAGCATCTAAAACCTTCAAAAATGTCTTTGAAACCTTGAGGGCAGTGGTGGAATCATGTTGAAAATGGCAGCCCTGGTCCTAGTGCTGTCTGAAGAGTGGCTCACTGGTGGAGCAGTGGGTTTCTCAGCCTTATTCACCCACCCTTCCGTTTGCTTGTTCTTTTTCTTCTGCCTCTAAGCTCCCCCAGCATGAAATGTGTGCCATTTGGAGCACATGGTCAGCTCTCATCAGAGTGAGCAGAAGCATGGTGCTAGAGCCAGTTGTTTCTAATGCAACTCTGGCTGTTTCTCAAAGCAGATAACATTGAGCATGAATGGTGGGGCCCCTTCAGGCTGCAATCAAGTCTGCTGAGACTGCACCTGTTTACACTGTTGAGTCACACAGCTTCAGCATTTCAGTCTTTTTATTGGCCCACAGTAATTTGCAATGATAGATGCGTGTCTTTCAGACATGTTCTGTAGAACACATTTTAAACTCATGAGTTGCTTTCTTGCCGTGGAAACGCTCATGAACGTCAACTGTGTAGAGCAGTGGTTTCAGAAAGAAAAGTTTTTTTAGTTTTCCTGGCTGCAACTTGGTAAGATTTGGAGGCAGAGCGTCAATTACGGTTGGCTGATGCGGTGTGAACACACACACCTGATGGATCCTTTAGTGTGTGATCCTTGATCAGTCAAGCAGAGAGAACATGCCATACTGAATGACCAAAATGTCTGCTTTTTAATCTTTTTCTTTCCCTTCATGATCAACACAACCACCAGTTTTTCCTATCAACATTGCCGTTGCTGCTCTGTGAAGTGATGGCAAAAAGTGTTTCAAATGTGGCTGTAAATTTCATATCCATTCATGTGTTTTTAATGGGGCTTCTTTTGTAATGGTGTAATGAAAGTGTGTGTATCAGATTGGTGTAGCTTCAGCTGATCATGCTGCTATGTCTGTTTGGAGCCTTGGTTTTCCTCCAAACAAAAACAGCTAACGAGGGAAGTGGAGCGCAGACGTCAGCCCTGGTGCTGGTTATTCAGAGTAGGACCACAAATGATTACATCGCTGTATTAACAGATCCTTCTGGAAATGTGTGTCTTCTGGGCAGGACCACCATGTGTTTCAAATGGTGCAGGCTTTTTGCTCCATTTATTTCAAAACATATTAATCTGGCTATTCAATTGACATATATTTAGGTTATAATGGAGAGGCCCTTTCATATGTTGTTGTTTGCTGTCCTGTGACTGACTGACTGCTCTTGGTCAGTCACTGGTGGGATGGAAATGCCAAAAAAGTGCAGAAAAAAATTTTGTTTCAGGTATGGACTCACTGGGATCATTTCTCTAACTCTGACATCATAGCACAAAGGGGCCTCGTGCTTTGAATGGGAATTTGAATTCATTTGAATGGAAGCTTTCAGAATGCAGCCACTGGACCTGTAGCATATCTGCTCTGAGAGCTGCTCTGTGCAACGGTCTATATTCAAACCCCTGGATCTGCAGTGCCATTGTGTGAATCCACACCCATGGCCTTCTTCTTTGAGGCTGTGTGTGTGATCCGCTCTCTCATTTCTCACTCTGGTAAGGTTGACCTGCTCCACAAACCGACTTGTAGACCTTGTGCACGTTTTTAGATCCGAACTCGCACTGTGAACAATGTGTTCTTGTATCAGTGACATTTCCTCACATCTTGATGGAAAGAATGTTCTCTCTAAATATGTTGTGAGCACCTCCAGAACGTTTACATGTGATGTTATATAAATATTACTTCTACTGTGTGGTCCAATACAAGTCTGGAGATGAAACGTATATGTTGAACATGTCTGCTGTTTAGCTTCAGCTCCTTGAATAACATCATCTTTTAATGATAAATTTGAAGGAGCTCTACTTTCACAGTTGTGCTACTTTTCAGTCTGATTGTCTGTTGTTCCGCTGAACTTCAGAACATGACTTTGACACAGAGACACAGTGGAATTAATAACCTTTATTTAGCAAACATCTTTGTCTAAGCCAACATGCAACGCCAGATATTTACCCATTTCTATAGCTGAGTATTTCAGTTCAGTGCTAAGTACCTTGATGAAGGACAGTGTGCAGTAGCAATCTCACATGGAACATTCAAATTGGATGGCAGTAGATCAAAACAATGTCAAAACTACTCTTCCTTCTAAACTGAAAAGGTGAAGTGGGTTACCCAGTTCCTCTGCTTTCTGAGCACCACATGGCTTTGTCAGCTGGTTGATCTGCCTCTTGGCTCAATACCAGCTCTAGGCTTTGTTCTTTGATGATATTGCAAAGGTCATTTTGACCGCAGTGATGCTAAGGGAATATTTCTTTTCATTTTATTTATTTGTTTATTTTGCTGCATTTGCATGTCTGTTCAGCTCTGGCTGGATGATCCTGTCTTTCAACCTCAGTGCTCCTGAGCAGATATGTCAGAGACCTGCTCATGTATGTCACACTTCTCAGCAGTGTTGAGGAGAAAAGATGACCTGTAAAAATAATTCAGTATGGTGGCAGTTGAGAAGAAAGATTCAATGAGGAGATGAGTACAGACCAGGCGATAAACTTCTGCAGCCCGTTCTCTCCTTCCTCTCATCTCTGTATGCAGTCTGATTGACACCTTTATCCAAGGAGATTTACAGTGTTTGATGATGAGGTTTACAGTGATCTACCCATTTATTACAGCCATGTATTCTTAGTGTGTCAATTCTGGGAAAGTTTCTTGATGCCGGTTACTACAGCAAGAGTGACTCCACAACTCAGAGCTGTCGGATTCTGTGGTATCGGCTGTAACTGCTGTTACTCGCTGCCCTCCTCTGCTCCTAGTGGACGTTCATCTGCTGCTTGAAGTTCTTCATTCGAGCCTCAGTGTTCTGCTTTCTCAACTCGGGGGGCCGTGACATTACAGAATGCTGTGAACATAGTTTACTTCAGAGCTTGGAGCCATTGATGTTTGGTTCTGTGTTATGTTGATGTGACCTGCAACTGTGTGAAAATTTCAGTAACACCCTCTGCCCCTGTTTTTTTTACCTGTGTAAACAAGCCGCTTTGATATTATCAATGTGCTAAAGCTTGTTTTTTGTCCTGCTTGAGTTGTTTTGTTACTGGCAACTGTTACTGTACAGTAAAAAATTGACATTTTTAGTAACTCTGTTAATAAAACATCCCAGTGGGGAACATTCCAGTAGAAATAATTCATGTGTATTATCACCAACTTAACCATTTCCAGCTTCTTCGGTACAGTCATCTCCTCATTAATGAAGGAATGATACTTTTTTTTTTAAAGTTAACATTAATTTCCAAATACAAGTGGAGATCCAGGAAAAATGTAAGTGGCATCATTACAAAGGAATCAGTTTAATCACAAACTCAGATTGGCGGGAACCATCAGCCTCACATCCATCACATTGGTACAACTGCTTCTTGTGTCTGAAAAATAACACGTTATAGCTGCAAACCCATAAAAATGTTTGTGTAGAACAGATATTTTTAATATGTATTACCTTAATATGTAATGTGTATAATTGCACAAATATTAAGAGAAAACAAGATTAAAAATCTGGAAACAATACTATGGTTGGCAAATGTGTCTATATTCCTACAAGGGGGAAACACGTTCTGCTCTTGACACAAGCAGGAAGAAAAACCTGGTGCTGCTGCTTTTCATAGATTCACAAATTACTGGAAAGATGATGGTTATCAGTGCCCCTAACAGTGAAATATGAGCATGACACACTTGGTGGTGCAGGGTTGACATCCCGTGTGATCCTCTAACTGTGTGCATGAGTGTGCACCTCTCGGTTTGCTCTCACGACCTTTCTTGTGATGTAGCGGAGACTTTATCTGAGTCACTCTGTGTGTCTCACACGTGTGCACACAGGCCCTCCTGCACAGACTCTAGTAGCCGTCTGTCTGCCAACACACTGGCTGCTCCGTTCTGCCAGCAACCATTTACTACTCTGCTCATACAGCAGCCCTCAGACATGTGTCACCCAGTCTTGTCCTCTGGCTGCACTTCAGTACACGCAGCTGGAAGGTGGTATTTAATGTTACACGTCAGTAGTTGTGGATCATAATTTGGTGGTTTTGTACCCTAAGCTCATGCTTTGAGACATTGTGTTTATGTTGTTTCCTCCCTGCAGCAACTGCACGTTCTCCCCAAGGGAGGATGGGTATCCTGTTGTAGGGCACAGATCTGTAGGCCTGCCAGTTGTGTCAATAGTGCTGAACAGTGTTGTAACTGACGGCTCAGGCAGTGGCAGACAGTATGCAGAAACTAGGAGGAACTGTATGCAAGGCTCACAACTGGAACGTTACCTGTCTGCCTGTGCCGAGGGCATTATAGCTTCACCCGTTTGCATAGTTTCCCCGTCTTCTTCTGCATTGTCACAACTGCAAAATCTGAGATTTAAATGAAAAGTTCATTCCTAGCTGACCTACAGGGGAGGTGAATCAATATATGATCACAGTAACTGTTCACAAAAGTGCTTTTACATGCAGCCTGACAACCTCTTGCATCTCAGTAGTCTGTGGCTCAAAGGTTGTTTCGCCTTTTGATCAAGACATACCCAGAAGACACAATGATGCATTCGTAATGAAAGTGGCTATAATAATAATAATAATAATAACAATAATAATAATAATAATAATAATAATGGTAAACTGGCTGATAGCCATGAACACAAATTAAAGTAAGTTGTGTCTTTAAAGCTGTTTCCAAAGGAAACTGCATTAGACGGAAAAAGTGCATGGTTGGTGTTTATTAGCAGCTGTCATGTGGAACGACAGGCTGCCCTTATTACCCAATACGCCAGCATGACAGACGAGTTACATGGCTGCCATAATTCAGCACGGTGGCTGATGGGAAGAGAAGTTGGCGTGTTATCAGTACTGTGTAAAACAAAAGGTAAATCTTAGTACACACGTCACCTCTATCGCCCCCTCACTCATTTGAGCTGGTCTTTTATTCATGCTGTAACCAACTGCCCCTGTTTTTACAAATTTTTAATTGTATTTTTGTTTTTTGTAATTAAGTTCCCAGCTGGTAGGTATCTGGCTGCTCTTTACTGATGGAACAGGAATGTGGAAGTGACTTTTGAACTCATCTCAATAGTATTCATACAGAATAAATGGAGTAGGTTGTGAAAATGTCCACTTTGTGCTGCTGCATGTGCTACTGGCTGTGCAGTACAGTGTGTCTGGTGTTTGCAAGACTTCAGTAATGACAGCTGTTGGGGAGTTTGGGGAGATGATGATGATGTATTTTTATTCAAAATTATTTTGGATCACATTTAAAGTTAATGTGAGATGTACGTAATTGGAAGCTTCTGACTGGTCTTAGTTGTGTCCATATGTTGAAAAGCCAGTTTTTTGTTTTTGTTTTTTTTTTTTTTTGCCCCCCCCATTTTTACATATTTATTTTTTGTGTATGTTAATGCTGCCTTTTGCTACCTCCTTCTTAAAAACAGCCCTGGGCTTATGGGACTGGGATTTTATAGGGGAAATATAGTGTAAATGCATTAATTTTTTTGGCTTTGTTGATATGATATGAATACATGACTGAATATGTGTTTGGGTTTATGCTTTCAATAAGCTGCATGGTCCAGAAAAAGCATGCAGGGCTCCGGACTGAAAAAATGTATTAGATGCCATTAAAAAATTATTACTGGACACTAAAACAAAATACAGCATCAACTCCCCAATATGTCTGTAGAAATGCTGAATCTACAGATGCACATAGTGTGTGGAAAGATGTCAAACATTTTTTACCATTATTTGCACTTTGTAAAGCAAACATGTTTAAAAGAAAAAAAAAGTTAATTTTTACATCATAACTGGATGCTGTTTTGGAACCAGAAATTAAACTAAACACGTGGTGCTTAAAGCCATGTTATTGTGGAAAGATAGTGCTGCCCAGCATCTAGGAAGCAAATGAGAAAATACCCACAATTTGACTGTAAACTCAGAATTATAAGAAACTAATAGGCTTATATTTGGCCAGTTGCCATAAAATCATCATTTGCCAGTTTGCAACCGTTTTAGTCCTGTCTGGGGCCCTCAGGATGTACCATCATACATGTGTTTGAATGAGCTGAGTAGCAAGTGAGGTGGAGTCTCCTCACACAGCCCCCAGGGTCGTGGTGATGTAGCCTCTGCTGAGAGCCGAATCTCTGCGTCACTGTGTATTTAACACCCCTGGCAGTATGCAGATGCTGTGTATCTACTTTAGATATTAATATTTCACACCAGCTGTACTTGCTCTACTTCTGTCAGGAGAGATTTTCTGGTGGTTCATGTTTGCGACTGCAGCTCCCACCTCATGGTGAGCTTTCTTTTTCCCCCCCAGACTTCAACTACAACACAGACGGCTACGATGGTGATGCTACCGAGGACCACAAATCCCAGGACGGTTCTGAGACTATGCCCTTTATTGATGAATCGCCCACGATGTCCCCGCAGCTGTGTGCCCGTGGCCCTGACGGCGAGGCGATCTCCCCCACACCCCCTGAGGGACTGCTGCCTGGGGTGAGTGCATTGCTGGCCAGGCATGGCTAATGGGACTGGGCCTATAGTGATGAGGTCTCCTGGGAAGGTGCTGTAAGAGGTGAGTAGAAGCCTTTGCTGCCATGGAGACCTGAGCAGTAGAGTTCCTTCCTCTAACCAGTAATAACAATACGAACACTTACATTCATGAATGGAACTTGAGTGACTCCATTACCCAGCGTGGTGTGTAACTGTCTGACGATAGAGTTCAGCAGAAGTGTTTTTTTTTTTTTTTTTAATTGCTGGTCATAATATCGGCTGCGATTGATTGAGTTTAACTAACGTGAAGCAGTGCCTTTCAATACTGTTTCCCCCCTGCTGCTGTGGTCAGGTGAGGCTTGTCTGTCAGTGAGGATGTGTTCCCAGGGTGTGATTTCAGCCAGTCCCACTGGCCCTTCTTTAACTTCTAGCAATGGAAGCTGATAAATCATACGTTTTGCAGATACTGATAGTGTGAGAGTAGTAATATGCAAAGGTGTGAGGTTGTAGTGTACAGTTGAGAATGTTGCAGTTTGTAATGTGGAGGTAAGTTTGTAATGTGGCAAAAAAGTGTTACTATAGTTACTCTAGTGATGTCGCATTGAAAAGTGGTGTCGGTTGTTTTCTAGTATTACAGCACCGACAAAGTGGAACAATTTTCAACCAAATACGCAAATCATACTCATGTTAAAAAGTCAATCGTCAGTGTGACTAGGAATTTCCAGCCCTTTGGGCCACTTGGGTACTTTGTCAAGGCGCCACTGTCGATCTTCAACATGCATAACTCTTGACTTTTATTCAAAACTTACCTGTTTTTGCAGTTGGACATTTAGTGGACATGTTTGTCTTTTGTCACTCACTGGTCTTGTGAATAATTACACCTCTAAACATGGATTCCTTGGACTAGGGACACAAGTCAATTTACTGAAGTGTCACTGGATGATCGATCTGACGCCTTTCCACTCATCTCCGCCCTAAATTATGGGAACTGTTTGCTTTGTATTTGCGTATGGCAGCTGAAGCGACCAATTTGTATTGCACATCGCCATCTAGTGGCAGAACTCTACAGCTGCACAATAGGAATCCTTGGTTTTGATTTGGGTTAATGGAGCTCAAGGTTCTAGTTACTGAAGATGATCTTCGAATTGGTCACTCTATACAAATGCATGCATATATATATCACAGACATATAATAATGATAATGTATAAAAATATAATTATATATAAAATATTATAATATATAATTATTTTGTGTGTGTGTGTGTGTGTGTGTGTGTGTGTCTAAATACACCAGTATAAGAATGATTTACACCTGTAATTTCCATAGTTGCTTCCTATATATCATATATCTGTGATCATGAACTGATCTATCCATGCGGGAGTAATGCAGGCGGTGATTATTTTGTTTCGGTTGCAGCTGTATGAATTGACCTACTGATGTTTGTGGTTCCCAAGCACACCAATGGTCTTCAGGTCTGCGTCAATTGTCAGAGTCAATTGTTCCTCCCTGTCTTGATGGCACTGTAGAGTCATCACCTAATCATGAACTTGGTCAGTTTAGTAAAGCAGCATCAGGAACTGGAATTCACCATGAATGTCAACAGAACTGCAAACCAGTGAAAACATTCAAGTGGTGTCTATGCTGTAGTGAAATGTGTCAAAACACCAAACTTTGTATATCAAATGCAGTAAACTAAGATCCTGATCTACTGATATGTCTCTGTATATCAGCTTGATTATTAATTTAGCTCATGTTTTTCTTCCAACGAACTTAGTGATTAACCTGTTAAAGCTGCTTTACTGTTTTAGATCAAGGACCATAAGGGCATAACAGCAACCCTGTATCCTTGGGTGGAGTATCCAGCTCTCTACCTGCTGCCAGTGAAGTTTTAATGTAAAGATTGTGTTCTTATTGCACTGAAAGGATAAGATAACAAGGTGGAGTTGGAACCCCGAGTGTTCAGTTCAATTTCCAGCACTTTCCCCAGTATCAATAGTAAAACTTTACTAATTTATACAGCAGGGTAATAATTGAAGCTGTCATTTACAATATTGCACCATCTAAATCAATATAATTGCTGAACATCAGCTTTGGCCTCAGTGGTAGTCCACGTGTGATTTATGACGTATGTGTTCAGAACAGCGTCAGTAAAGGAAGAGGCAGGAAGGTGTAGCACTTCCGCACAGGGCCTCCGTGTGGATGGTGTGTCAAACTGTTTTTTCCACAGCTCACCTTAACACAGCAGTGCAGATACCAAGGAGAAGCGTGAAAGACATAAAATATAACACACACAGCTGACATTTTACTGAGAACTTTACATGCAGCACTTGTTGGGTACTTGGTGAAAAACGGTCTGTCTGTGTAGAAATGGTGGATGACACAGGACAGGGGGGCGTCACTGGAAATGAATCAAATCAGGTACCTGAAGGATTTTGTTCTGTGTATAGAGGCCACGTGTCATTGTCTAGACAGTCAAGATTCACATTTGTGCTTTGTCTGCTGTATAGTTGTACGTTTTTGCTTCCTATACCCCCCCTCCCCCCAGCAGGGCCGTGGAAGCGTAGAAGACGTGTTGTGTTGAAACTATGAGTTCCACCACAAGAGCTGTTTCCACCAGTCCTGAACACTGCCCTGAATGGCCTCTGTGAGCTGGCCTGCTGCCCTCTCCAAAAGGGAGGAAAAACATTTAGAGGAAGTGGTAGTCTTGAATGGGGGGGCAGGGCGTGGGAGTAGTTAGGGGCTGCAGCTTTGACAAAGCAGGAAGATAGAGCAATGAAAACCAAAGTTTATCCTGTGTGGGTGTCCAAGTAGGACTGATCAGGCGGTGGAGCTTAAAAAATACAATACCGGCTGCCCTTTACGTGTGTGTGTGTGTGTGTGTGTGTGTGTGTGTGTGTGTGTGTGTGTGTGCGCGCGCGCATGCGTGCAAGAGAGAGGGAGTGAAAGGGGGTGGGGTTATGTGGGGAGGCGTGACGATGTGGTCAGGACTGAAAGCGGTGTTTTCACTCATACTTCTGGGCCTGGCTGGCACCCATGTGCTGCCACAGGCCTCGGAGTGTGTGACGGCTGGTTGGAGATCACACCTGTCGGAGATGGAGGAGGAGGAGGAGGTCATTAGCTTTCTGGACAAAGTGCTAGAAGATGAGGAGGTGTTTGACAGCGGAGAGTTGGACCTGGAAAGTCCCCTGACTCCAGAGGAGTGTGTCGGCCTCAGGCCCTTCAAGGTGAGAACTTGCCAGCAGCCCGGAAAAGACAGGCAAGAGTTAGGCTAGAAGAGCAGTGGTTTTCTGGGTAAATATGCAGTCTGTAGCCATTTTGCCTGGCTAAAAATAGCAGGGCGGAAAGTATGAAAAGTCTTGAATTCGCAGTGTCTCTTCGCTGTACCTTGCAGTTCTGTGCAGTGGCAAAATTCAGCAAGGTTTTCAGCAAGGGCTTCTGCTCAGCTTCCTCACACGGTTTTGTCCACAGCTAGCGAATTCGTGACACTGAAAAGGGTGGTTTTGCTGTGGTGTCTGATGTAGAGGAGGAATGATGTTTGGTTATTTTCTGCCTGGATCGGTGTTGATAAGATTCTGATGGTCATTCCTGTCCTGTCATCTGTTTTATCGTCAACACGAATGACGTCAGTGTCCTCATGTCTACTGATAGAACTTCTGTGAGGAGGATCTTCAAATGCAGATATGATGAGGGTCACGGTCTCAAAAATTAGAATTAAATGTTCACTTTTTAAATTCATTAATGCCAAACAAGCCTCAGCCAGTGGGGAATTCAGAAATCGTGGTGTGAACTCAGCTGCCGGTCCTTTTGCGGTACACATGTCCAAACAGTGGCCTATGCTCCTGTGCCGCGTCACGGTGGTCTATGTCTCAGCACATTCAGCTCAGCACCACCAAAATGCAACTGTTTTTTCACTTCTGTATTATAAAGAACACTTTTACCATCGCTTTGGGTTGCTGTGATGCTGTGTCCTTGGCAGCTGCCTGTACTTTCTGGTTGGTTCCTGTGTTTGGATTTACATGTGGAGCAACTAGGCTGGTTGGACAATTGAGTGAGTCTGCAGAACAACCAACAGTTGTTTGCCGATGGAAAGGCAGTGAAAGACCATCCTGCTGCCACGCAGCTCACACACCTACAGGTTTCCTGAACACAGCAGTTCTGACTCCCGTTTCCTTCTTGGTTCTCAACTTGTTTTGAGAGCATCATCTTGGAGTTGAGGAAACAAGGGGCAGGAAACCGTGGGCAGTTCTTGTAGTGTCAGTTGTTTCCCAATTTCCCAGTTCTACCAATTAAAGTGAATTAGATTAAAATGTGCAACTATTAATTGTTAACATTACTGTTTGTGAACGGGAGCCTTTGGTCAATGTGATTTAGATTATTAGATTAGCAACTTTACAGTGATTTATCCATTTATGTGGTCCAGACAAAATGACAATTAATTAAGCAGAATAACATGCAGGAAGTACAGTTAAGATGAGTCTCTCCTCACCAACATGCTGGCAGCTTTGCAATATCAGGCTCCAGGTAAATGATTAAACCATATTTGTTGGTATAGATTTATGTTTTTGTTGACTTAGCAACCATGTTTCCAACTTATTCTTTTCATTAATCCTAGCTCATTGTGAGCTGTCACTGTCAGTGTGTTTAAAGAACACACACTTGTGTCATGTGTACTTGGTAGTGGAAACAATGACATTCCTGTGAGTCCCATTTTCACGGTTCCCACCACTGGTTCTGCGATTCATTATTGCTGGTTTGTCTCCAGATATCAGCAACACTGTGCAAACTTGAGCACAGGCATATTTTTAGGGCTACCAGTTACCTCAGACACTTGAATCTTGGTAAGGAACTGGCAAGCACAAGAACAGGGGTCTCCTCAGGATGCGTTTCAGTGGTGTTTATTTTCTCCTCATGTTCCCCTGGAGATCAACTAAAGGTGAGCCCTTGTTTCCCTCAGGACTCCTGCAAATTGTGTTCTCTGAAATTGTCTCCAGCTCAGAAAGCCCATTGTTTTCTACGTATGAATAGGTCATGGTCGCCTCTGCTTAGGAGGAGGACTTAGCTGTGCCTCTTGAGTGGGCTGGTGTGTGCCACGTCAGTCTTCTTCACCAGCAAAAGTAAACACAGTGCTATGCAAGCCGCTCTCTGTAGCGCATGTGGAGCCCCTCATGAAGAACAGGAAGGACAAGCCACAGCATGTTTGTGGAGCACGGCCCTGAAAACAGACTCCACCCCAAATTGGTTGTGCCCGTGTGTCTGAAACAAGCTTATTGTAGTTCTGTTTCTACATTAAAACCCCTTCAGTGGTGGGCTTTGAACACAAAGGTACTTTCTAGCTGCACGTGTTCCTCAGGAAATCAATCTAGTGTTCAGTTGAGTCCCATTCAGAATGGAAGGTTCTGTCTGTAGTGTGACTGAGTGTGCCAACTTCTCAGGGGGTCCCTCTTGCTCCAGAAACTACCACCCTGCTGTGTTATCAGAGGTCAAGGGCCAGGTTGGTGGAGACAAGGGAGGTTGAGAGATTGTGGTTCCTCTGCATTCTCTGTCCAAATGGACAAAAAATGCAGCTCCCTTTAGTGCAGGACACACTGGTGCAGGAGATCCCTTGTGAGAGAAGTGAGAGAAGAAGCTGCTGTTTGGTTACACTTTATTCCTCCTTTACATTCTGCTGATATCTGAAAATGCTGGTGTACTTAAGGTGGACCACATGCTGATAAGGAACTGACTACCTATGACCCTCTTGACATAGTTTGCGATGGGGGAGGAGTAATTTTCGCACACACAGCTTCCTGCATAACTGGACCATGTTGAGCCTTAAAGAAAACAGTTGCCAGTTTGCAGCTGTGCTTCAACAGTAGTCGCTGATCTTCAGATGAGCTCCTTGGTAGTTCTCACGTCAAAGAACCTCACATACATTCTCAGAATCATTATCACTGACAAATTAAACCTTGAACCTGTTGTTTCAAAATGCTCAAACAGCCTGTTTGCATTTCTATTTCCTGTGGATCCACAAACTACAGCATGACCCAAAAGCTGTGATGAGTGAGACACGTGTCCTCTTGCAGAAGGGATTTTTTTCGTGAAATTTGCATTGAATAGATTTCCTGATGTAATTATTTATTACGCCATTAAATCTGTTTAAGGTTTTTCACTAAGGTTTTTGAAATCCTGAAGCTGAGACATCTAACTTACCCTTTTAGTTGTTCAGTCAAGCATTTTCACAATTACTTCCACTGCAGTATATAGGAATAAAGGGCACTGTACATCACATGTGACCGTGGCTGAAACCACTTTCCTTGTCTTAGGGGGAAATTGAGAAGGGACTGGAAATGAAGAAGCTGGTCCTCTCTGGGTTCCTGGCCAGCGAGGAGATCTACATTAACCAGCTGGAAGCACTGCTGCTGGTAGGTCCTGATTCTTCCAGAGTGTGACAACAGCTTCCGTTCATTCAGCCCAGACTGGATGAAGACATACATGAAGATGCAGCAAAATGGGTGTTGCTCTCATAGTCAAATGTGAGAGGCAGAGGTTTAGCTCAGTGCGGTCAGGTTGGTTGTACTGCTGAAGTGATCGGGCTGCAGGGAAATGGGTCTAAAAGGTGTCTTCACAATATTTTGTAAGTTTTCGTACACATCCCTACTTTTCATTGTGGTGACAAATCCTTCTCAATACATCAGACACCTCAAACTCATGCATTTCTCAAAAGAGAAAACCAGACAAGATCGTTCACTTCCTCTTGCAATTAATGAAGCAATTTCCTCTTCGGCTTTTTCCTGACTGAATGCAAAAATTATCATTTGCAAGTTTGTAGTGAAATATCACTGGAATTCCAGTATTAAACATTATACTGCTCATAGTTTGCATGCCTGCACATTGCTGTTGGGGTGGTCAGTACTTCCACATACTTCTACATCTCAAGACAATACAGGGATTCAAAGCCAGTGGAAGACAAACTACTTTAGCCCATCAGATTGACCTGCTCAGGCACAACATCGAATCAGCCAGACAAATACTGAATGGGAAAAAATATTTGACACAATTTAGCATCATTATGAGAAGTTTTGTTTTAACTCTGCTGGGCAATTGCACCCGCTGAGACACATTTATGACAGAAGTGATGTGCTGGGCTGGTTCACCACCACTACCACATGTTCTGTGTGGTTTAATGCAGTAATTGATGTCTTTAGTGTTAAGTCACATATTATTATAGCTGGAGAAGGGGTGGAAGTGTTGGTTCCCCTGACCCTGCTGCAGGCCCCGATCCATGGCTTTGTTCCCCTGTAAGGCCCCTGTTTTTCAGATCCACAAATGAGAGAGCGTTTGAGTAACTTCACCTCTCGCGAGACTCAGCAGAGTGAGCAGCTTTCCTCCCTCAGTCGACAGGTTGTAATCCCACGGTCCTGGACCTGGCCGTTGTCCTGTTTGGAAGTATGCAGTTTTTTGTGGGAGGTGGAGGAGGTACTGCCATTCTGTTTCCATTAGTCATGTCTTCTCCCCCTACCCACTTCCATCACACTGTCGTTTTTTACTATGAAACTGAGAGACATTTAAGGATTACAGTAGTTTTCTGAATTATTTTTTAACAGTAGTTAAGGAACCCAGTAGATCTGGTTAGTAAATATATTGTCAGTCATTTGAAGGTATTTTTGTAATTTGAAAAGCTGTGCATGATGTGAAAACAGTGAAGTTCAATTGTGCCTTTGCTATTAGACTTTTTGCCAGTTTTTTTCCCCCTCTTAGCAAAATAATGTTGCGCACTTTTTCCTGAACTTGTGATTTCAGTGCTTTCAAATCATTCACTATGAGAGAATGTAGGGAGGTGGTTGTGTGTAATAGTCTCTGTCCTCGCTGATTTGAAGAAATACATTTAGAAGCAGACAGTAGCAGGCTGGAGCAGCCAGTAGCACTGCTGCCCCTCCCTGTCTGGGCTGTTCAACTCCAGCTCAATCTATGTGAAGTTTCTATGCCCCCCTGTTTCTGGGTTTCCTTCCACAGTCCAAAGACATATGTATAATGTTAGTAGGTCAGTCTAAATTGCCATGTGGGTGGCCAGCCTTTGATGATCTGGCATTTCATCCAGGGTTTGGTTTCCTAGCCTAGCGTCCGCTGATTCCAGAACAGGCTCCGCACCTCAGGGATCCCAGGCAGAATGGGCACTTTTGGATAATGGAAAGGTAAAGCTGACTGAGGATTTTGGGCCCTGTAGAACAGATGGAGAAAAGGTCAGATGTGCAGCGTTTCAGACTGCTGTGCTACACGTTATAGTTACACCCACATCACAGTTACAATCGTGCCAAGTCCTTCCTATATTTTTGCGCTATTATTGTGCATTTTCCCTCTTTCATGGGTATTTTACAAATTCATCCATTTTTTAAAATTAATTTAGCAATTATAACTTATTATACCTGGCAAACTCAAGTGAAGTTCTGTGTTTGCAAAGGATTCCACAATGTATTAATGCATTTGGACGGTAATTGACAGCTGCTGAGTGGATATTGAATGGAAATGGGTTATAACACGTGAGGCTGTTGAGAGGTTGGAGGTGAGGGAATCCTGAAACTGTATTTTAGTCCTACTTTGTCTTTGGTGTGGGGTTGGAGTGGGGAGAAGGACATGCTGCCCGTGAGATTTGCCACACTAGGGCTCCACAGCCAGAGATATTAATCGCTTCTGCGTTCTGGTCTCCTGGCTGTGGTGTGTGTGTGGGGAGGCAGTAGCAGGCAGTGTGATGAGCCAAGCCCTTCAACCCACAGAAGAAAGAGGAGCTCCCAGCAAGGCCAATGGGCCCATTTGCTAGAGCCCCACATAAATTAGCAGTAGCATTAGCTACTGCCACTGCACATTCTATATCAGAGCATTTGTCTTGACAGCACTGACAGAGCATAGTTTCACAGAAGTATTCAAAATAAACTCTCTTCCATACATATTTTTAATTTTATATACATTAAATGTGCAAGTAAAGATGGTATGACCAAAATTGCTGAAATGAAAGGGGTTATTAATGCTTGAAGCAGGCAGTTGTATAATCTTCTGGAATTTAATGAGGTCAGCAATTGGAGGGAATTAATCTAAATAATTATCAGCTCATTATCTTTTTCATGTTTGTTGTTAAAAAGGCTGCACTGAACACAGTATTTTATGTGCAACTCTGTGCCAGATTAAAATATTGTTTTAATTATGATTCTCAATTGCTGACTTTGCACTCTATGCCTTTCAGCCCATGAGACCACTGAAGGCTGCTGCCACCACATCTCAGCCCGTCTTGACCATCCAACAGATTGAAACCATCTTCTACAAGATCCAAGACATCTTTGAGATCCACAAAGAGTTCTATGATGCCCTGTATCCCCACATTCAGCAGTGGGATGACAAAGTGACTGTGGGGCACCTTTTTCAGAAACTGGTGAGCAGAGACTGGACTCTGAATTGTAACTTGTTTTTTTTTTTTTTTTTTTTAAATTAAAAAAAAAAAACTCTGCTTATGAACACAATGAGTTTAACAAAATTATACTCAGAGCATTACCAGCTGCCATCAGAAATGGTTTCTCTGTCTGTTACCTGTCCCTCTGGCATTAAGATTTGTGGAGCATCATCGACAAGTGGGAGTGCAGAGCAGCACTCGCTGGGGTCTTTGGTTAGTGAACTGAAGGACTTGAATCCATCAGTACACTGCTCATGTCAGACTTGCTGTTTGTGGCTGCAGTGTTTTTGCTCCTTTGTGTCTGGTGAGATGAATTATTTGACCTCAAACATTTACTGTTTGGTTTTTTTTCATTTAGCCCTTTCAGTTCTATAGCAATAATCCTTTTCCACGAGACATTGCTATGGAGATCTGGCAAATATTTGTTAAATTGATGAACTCAAGTTATTATTTATTCATTTATTGAACAATTGACCAGATGTGACCTTAAACCAGTTTCTCTTGGTTTTGCACTAATAAGATGTGCTGTCAGCCTGAGCTGAGTACTAGTGCCAGAGCTGGTCAGTGTGTTGTTAGTGTGCTGGCAACATTCTTTGGTCCCAGCCTTTCCTTCCTCTAGATATGATACAGCAGACAGTGCGCAGTGTGATTTCTGATATACTTTGAATGCTCTGGTGGAAAGTGCACAACTACATATCATCATCATCATCATCATCTGCACAGTTCAACAGATTGTCCCTTTTTCCTCTCTCAAACTCACTACGTTGTGCTTGGGTTTCCTGGATTTGCCCAAACTGTGTGACTGGCAGTAAACTGTGTTTGGGGTGCACAGACTTATAAGCACTAAGTGCATGTTGCTGCGGATGAGGTCGTGGACAGGGTCGCGATCAGCCTTACCTGTTTGCTTCGTTTTGGTTTTGGAACTGGATTTATATTTGTGCTGTGACGCACACAGCAGTGTCCTGCATGTAACCAGAGCTGCATGCAGATTCCAGCTGATTACAATAATGCTGTTTTGGAGTGGAGCTTATTTTGCTGTCAGGGTGGAGGATCTGCCATGAGTTTCAGTCCACAAGCTGTGCTGTTATTTCTCAGCAGCCACAGCAGCATCACTGCTGAAAGAAAACTACCGTTGGTGCCAGTTGCACTCAGTGTACAACTGAGGGGTGAAATCGGCTACTTTAATCGTAATGCTGCCCCATGCCAATGATTCCTGTCGGAGGCCGCGTGCTCCATCCTACAGTCTGACTAGGAGTGTAATCTTGGTTTCACATCCTGAACACCGAGACTCTCCTGAGAACGTGGTATGAATTATCTGGATTTCTGCTTGAATGTTGCCAAGGTTGTGATCTGATCTTCCTCTGGGCCAAAATAGTATTTAATAAACAAACGTGACATTTTATAGTTGCTTTGTTGTAATTGAACCGATGGCTTAGTTAAGGTCACTGGTGTGAACCTTTATATTTAGTAATTAGCTGAAACTGAATGCTTTCTGTAGCTGCTCATCAGATGTGCTCTTTAATGACAACTCATTTTGGACCATTTCTCTAAAAAAGGCTTCAGTTCATGTATATTTTTGGAATCTTGGATACCTTCACATCATGCTACAGCATTTCCCTGTGCTAAAATATAGAATTTTATGTGCTGATTTACTCCTGTGTTTTTAAGATGATGTAGCATTTTTTTTAGTTTGAGACAGATGCCATAATATTCTACTGCACAGTTTCCTATTAAATACGGAATTTATTGGTTCTTGAGTGACGGCCATCCTGAGGCAGCAAGTCAGTCCCACAGATCTGTTCCCTCTGTCGTGCTTCACAGCTGCGACACGGATTTCCTGCTGGTTTGCAGTGTGTTTTGTTTGAGCTAAACACAACACTGTGTACATTTATCAAAAAAGTTACATTTCTGTTTCATCTGTTCACAGAACATTGTTCTAATAGTGTTGGGAACATCCAGGTGATGTTTAGCAAAGTTTGGACAGTTGTTTACAGGAGTGGTTTCCTCTGCACCAACCTCCAGTGGACACAGTCTTGTTCAGTGATTTTCTAGTGTCAGACGACAAACACAGACATTATGGAGTAGCTGAGATACCTGCCCATCTTTGGCTGTCACTCTGATTGATGGTGCACCGATGCCCTCACCTAGGCAGAGCCCCCCCCCCCCTTCTCCTACCTGGAGACTTATGGATGGTCAAGTTTATAGAAATCCTTTTGTAACAATCTGTAGTCTTTTGCAATACCCTTCACTGATTCTGTCATTTTTCGTGAAAAAGGCAGAACCTGTCACATTAGCAGGTTCATTTATCACGAGGCTCCTGTCACAAAAGGCCTATGAGTTTGATGGAAGGGGACAGGAAGGCCACTTGCAGGCTGTGTGTGAGGGTGAGAAGGGCAGGCAGCAACTACAGGAATGAGGCAGACTTGGTTCAATAAAGAATATGACATCTGCAGAGCGCTGAGCTCATTGATGACATCATGTTACCAGAATAGCTGTGGCTCATTTGGGGTGGCCCACTGACAGCACAGCCTGCATCTGCATGCTCCACCGCATGATTCTCCCACTCCTGTCCCAAGGTCTCCCCGTGATGTGAACAGTAGTGCAATTAGCAGCACACTGAGACCCTGTAAAGCTGTCTGCGGGCTCTTGAATGGGGTGAATGTTGAAATGGGGCAACAGGGACAAGTCAGGACCGGTCCCTCCAGCCTTAGCGTCTTCAGTGTGACAGCTGCCATTGTGTTCCAGCACATCTCCCTAACCTTCTATCCCTCACCCCTTGTGTTTTGTCTGAGGATGAAGCCCCAATGCTGGCCTGATGCCTGGTGCTTTGTCTGCTTTTTGCACTTAGCTTTGAGATGAGAGGAGCAGTTGCTAGGAGACAGCCTCTGTCGCAGGGGCCAATCAGTTATGCTAGTTTCAAACCTGCAGGTTAGCAGTAGTCACCTATAGACAAATTGGCTCAGTTACTCTTGCACTTCCCTGTGTACCATGAATTGCATGCAGGCCTCCTCTTTACCTAGATGACGATGAGCCATGGCTGTCTGAAGGGTCATACAATTGCCTTCATTTGTTTGGAAGTGTGTTGAGTAGTTGATCTCAGTTGAACCATGGAAACCAGGAACTACTAAATAAATTAACACATTTTTTGAGTATTTTTTAAAATTGCTTTCTTCTGATATTTTAAAAATGGTAGCACAGGGATGCAGATTGTGCTGTTTTTTAATCTTCTTCAAAGCCTCTTAATTTTTTAGCAGCCAGATTATTCCAGCTGCTTGAAAAGGGAGATTTAAGTGAAAAATAGGGCAGTTTCATTCATCCTTATACTCACTGGTCTTCAGAGGCGTAATTGCAGCACAACGGCAAGACCTGAAGGGATTTTCCTCATATGACCCCCTGTGCTCCCACAGTCAGTGTCACCAAGACCCCCTCCCCCCACACAGGTGGTACCCCTGCAGGTGTACTGAGAGGCTGAACCTGCTCCTGGCAGGCACTGGCCATCTCTTATTTGCAGAGACTGTGACTGTTGCCAAGAGAATACAAGGATTTCCCCTTTGAGAATAACCAGATATTCTACATCTTTATGCAACTAGATTCCTGTGATTAACAGCTACTTATCATTTTCTGCTTTGATGTTGATGAACATAAACCTCCTGAACCTGTCACCACACTTTGCTTTCTTTTTAAAGCTGTATGTATGTAATTCTTATCTAAAAACAATATATATGTCATTTAGTTTCTCAAATTAGTTTGCCCTATTCTGTTATAGTAAATTGTCTACAGTGACTCAATGGTTTGGAGGGATAATTTGAATTAAACTTGCCACAGGCTGTATGTTTTCTCCCCATCCCAGAAAAAATTTTTTTGCCTTCAGTACCCGCTTCTTCCCCATCTTCCCTCATTTCACTGATGCACGGTGTATTAATATTTAATGCAATTTTTTTGGTACAGGCTAGTCAACTTGGTGTGTACAAAGCTTTTGTTGACAACTACAAAGTTGCAGTGGAGACAGCAGAAAAGTGCAGCCAGGCAAATGTCCAGTTTCAGAAGATATCAGAGGTAAGCGGTTAATGCCTCATTTCTTTTGTCCACTGCTTGTGCAGTTATGAAAATGAGACCTTATTTTTCCCCCGCTTTTACTTGTGTTGCACACAAGGGCATTACAGTTCTTCTCATGCTTTCAAACATGGCAGTGGTTTGTGATGGAGATGATAATGGTTTGACATTATAGTTTAAACAAAGTTTTTATGGATGTAGTTTTAAGAGAGTTTATTTTATGGAGCGCTGAACAAAGTACTGTGGAGAATGACAGCAGTGGACAGAGAATGGTACCAGTGGCCAGGGCCTTACTTGCGTGTCTGTTGTGAGAATGCGGTGCTGTATGGACATTGAAACCACGAATTTAATCCACAACCCAGGAAGAACAGATTAATTCAGCATTCCCAACCCATCAGCTTGAGCCTGAAGTTAATGGAGATATTACACAGGCCAGTGCACATATATCACAGAATTGACACCCTCTGAATTGATTCTGTCTTGTCACAAGGTAGATTTTCTTATGTCCCCAAAGACTGGAAAGACTTTAGAGGCAAATTCATGACAGGATTCCCTTTTATTCATCTGTCTGATAACCTTACAAAATGTCAGTAATGCGTTGGCTCTGCGGGCCTCCCGCTGCATGCTGCAGTGGCTCTACAAACCGCGATGTGGGCCACTGATGTCTGTGTAATTAAAACAGGTTTCTAACACCTGTAATTCCTGCATTTCTTCCCTCTGCAGAACCTCAAAGTGAAGGGGCCCAAGGACTCAAAAGACTGCACCACCTCAGTCACAATGGAAGGTAGGGCTCCTCTGGTGCGCTTGCTGCCAATTGGAGGTGTGGACCCTTAAGGCAGCACCAAGTTCAGCCCGTTCTGCTTGTGCATGCGGAGGATGTGAGGCAGTTGCGCTCCTGTCTGCTGAACGCTTCCCCTCCACACTCCACTCTTATGGATGCTGGTGGTCTGTGAGACATGGAAGTGCACGCAGATGAGATGCAGATATGGAGATCCTGCTGGTACTCAGGCTGTGCCGCAATTGCACTTATGGTCAACCTGTCGCGGTCAGTGCTGCATGTCTTCAGTCCATCGGTTGTTGTCTTTTTGTAACATTTTATTCTTTTTTTTATTTTGCATTTGTTGTTCCTTTTTCTCTCTTCAAACAACACCTATTCGAGACACTGGTGTTTCCAGTTTGGGTGGTCTGTGTGCTGTCATCACAAACCAGGCTTCTAGTCAGTTAGCAGAGTGACAGGGGGTTGCGGAGTTTTTGATGGTGTGGCAGGCTGGCAGGACAAGGGGCTCTGAAGGGGGTGGCTTTGCCTGCAGGTTCTGGCTGGGGGTTCGCTTTGTGCTCAGTTTGAAGTTGCTGAGAGGTTTCGTGCCGAGTGCGACGGATGCATTTCCAACAGTCCCAGATTACAGCTCGCTCTCCAGGGCTGGTAAAGCTAAAGAAATGTGTGTGGATCAATTGTCGTTTCCACGATTGGTGCTTCTATACAATGAGTTGCCTTGAAATGCGCATAATGAATTACTTCATAATGCCTACGGGTTTTCTCTGTGTACCATATCTGTGTTCTTACCCAAAGTGTCTTTTGGGGATGTGTCCTCAGACTCAATAGCACTGCTTACTGGTATTTATAGCATAGCTCTGTCAGTGTTAAATGTGTGTGAGGTTGGTGGCATTTGGTGAATATAGTGTGATTTTTGGCCCAAGTTGCAAAGTTTGAATTGTAAGATGCTGATGATTTCATTATTTCCTTCATATTTTCAATCAGATTGATCCAGACAGAATTGTGAGTTCAGACTGCAGTGTGACTCTCACACATCTTGTCCCGGTCTTTAGGAAAAAGCATTGAGCAACACAAAAGCTTCTCAGACTGTGTCACACTGAGGGGTGATTTTCTCTGTGTTGTTCTGTATCTTTTCATTGTTCACCTGTTTGAAATTTCCTAGGTAGTAACACACCTTCTGCACAACCCAGTGAAACATCTACCGAAAGAATGGTACATTTGCAAAACATTGCCGATTTAAATATAAATAAGCGTCAGTCCTTAGGGCTGGATAACATGTTGACCTTGTTTTTTTATGTTGGTAATTGAAAATGATTTCCTTATTATGGATTTTTAATCAATCCATCTATTGTCATTAACAGCTTAATCCTGAGCTGTGTTGCAGTGAACCAGAGAGCATCCCGGGATCATGAGGCATGAAAGTACTCCAGGCCATCACAGGGTGGATTTTTAAAATGTATTTTCTCAGTTTCTGTTCTTCATAACTGGAGATGCCTGTTGTCATGAAGGGATATGACAGATGAGTGGTTTGTACTCATGATGACAGGTTAGAGGGTTTCTTTCAGAAGAAAGATGGGCCCTTTACTGACTACAAGCACCTAAAGCTATTGGGTTCCTAATGATACACTGCAAATCAAAGTTGTTATTTTGAGGGTTTAAGCATTTTGCTAACAGTTGATTCTTCTCGTTTCAGCTGGCAGTGTGAATGTGTTTCTGTATGTACACAGTCCAGCTTTGAGTCTTTGGAGCAACATCACAGTAGTGTAAGAGCTGCTTTGTTACTGGGACTTTGATGAACCTGACGTGAATTAAAGGACGTGTTATACACAATCGCTTTCATGTCACGTGTCACACGGCCGAGATTTATCTCCCTCCACAATCTGGCAACTTTCCCGTAGCTATTAAACCATCCATTGCATTGGATCTATTCCAAAGGTTCAGTCTTGTATTAAAAACATAGAGTGTGGTTTCATTTATACTTACAAAACAGCTGTGTTCCTTGGCTTCAAATGAACTGTTGTAGTGTAATGCTCTCCTTGTCCAGCTCACTGCTCAAAAATGACTGGTTTTTGTTTCAGAGAAAAGAATCATGTTTCATATAGTTATGATAAAAATTTTATCAGGGAAAACTGACAGTAAAAACAATGAAAGGTTGAATCTTTTGATGTGTGAGCTCCACAAAGCAGCTTTTTTGGTGAATTTAAAGGGGTGGCGTCATTATAAAATCAGATCCACTGGGCATCTGCTACCTGTGTCAACTTAGAACAGTGCTGTGCAGAGGAGGAATACATCTGTGTGAAACCCTTTATAGCTTCCTGTGAGTTTCAGCCCATCTCTCATAACCATCTCCCTTTTCTCATCTCTCTTCCCTATGAGTCGCGAGGGCCGAATGAGTTCACAGTCCACCACAGTCACGATGTGTCAGGATCAGTCTTGTTTGCACATGTTGTGCAGCTTCCCCATACAAAGCCACAGCAAACCTATATTTCAATGGGTTCCTGTCATATGAATTTCGTTTATCTGGGCTGGATGCTCCCTTTAAAAATTATTTATGAAGACCCAGGCATCTTGTCGGATGAAAGGGAATCCTTTCACTGAGCATCTGCTCTGGGATGTTTTTCTGACACGTTGCAGTATTTTTGTATTCTTTTGACAGATATTTGTGGTCAATATTTTTGGCACCCTTGAATTTTTCAGGTGTGTCATGTACACAATCTTCAGGAATAAGTTGGCATTTACCAACTTTATGATGAGAATATTTTAACAGGATGTGCGAATTTAAATGAAAAAGACACAGCAGAGTCCTCTTTGGCCTTCGCCCATAAGGCTCTTCTTTGTTTAGCACATGGCATACGGTGCAGGTTAAAACCATCACTCCTGGTCGCTCTCGGTCAGCTTGGAGGTCTTAGGATGTTTTATGTTGTGTTTTTTTTTTTTCAGCAGTTTAGTTTACATCAATCTTCAAAGACAGCTTTGATCAATTTTCCTCTTCCTACCACGTTCTGTGAGGTTCTTGACAGTTCCACAAGCAGCATTGTGAACTGTGGAAACAGGGATGCCAAGGTCTCCAAGATGGTCTTGTGCTTTTACTTTTAATAAATACTTTTATGTTTTTTGATGACCTCTGACATTTCTGGTCTTCATTATTGTCAAAAAGGAACAGGGAATAAAACTTTAAGTGTTAAAGCCATAATTTATTGGTTCGTCTTTGATTAATTCATGTCATGTGAAACCTGGCAGTTTATCACAGATGAGTTTAATTTCACTGCACTAACAGTGTAGTTGTAATGAAACAGATTTGAATTGTTCAAAAGGGGGTGATAATTGTCATGACAACTTGTCTTTTCTTATACTACTTCCACATATGTCCTTTAATTGATATCACTTTATCCTATGCTGCTCTGTATGGAACAGATGAGCGTTTATAGACCACAACTGTTTCACTGCTGACCTTTTCCAGCAGATGTTGTATATGATGCACCTAAAATGCAAGGCCTTTGCCAGTGATGTTGAAAAGGACTGTAAGGCATTAACCCATCAGTGAGGAAACACACTGGATCCTTTTAAGTTTCAACTGTGTTAATTCTACAGGGACTGGACTGTATCTCCCAGAAGGTCTGATGACCTCTCATCTTACATTGTGGCTGGTTAGTGTAGAGCCAGCAGCATTTAGGTTAAAGTGCTGATGTTTTGGCAAGAGGCCCAGTGAGTGACAGCCAGAATATCATTTCTCCTGCTCGTCTCCTGCCTTACGTCTGCCTTGTCTATTTTTCTGGGTTTCTGGCCAACACTGGGCCTTCTTGCCTTGCAAGTAGTTTCACATCCAGTGCACGTCACTTCTAAACTACTGCGACAGCCGGGGGGTAGAGCTGGGTGACTTCAGCACAGCCAGGTTTTATTCTGTGGACCCATGAGTGGGTGAGCATTTTCACCACAAATAAACAGACATGAGGTGTATATGTATGCAGAATTTAATCATCATTCCCCTCAGTTGCCTGTGGACTCCCTGTGTCCTGACGTGACAGAAGCTAAACTGTTCTGTAAAAACCAGTAGTGACACAATTAAAGGTTTTTGAAGGGCCAAGGTAGATTGCTAGTGTATTGAGCTGGAAAAAGTGACATTTTGTGTCTTCTTTCTCAAGGACATGGAAATTTCTGAAAGCAGGGGAAGTAGAACTCGTGCAAATAGGTATAGTAGAGGTTAACAGCTAGGTCTCTGAATGTGGCTTATTGTGGCTTTCTGGTAAAGAGCAAAGTGTGGGCATCAGGGGTGATGAAGATGAGAAGCCAAAGATGATGTTTTGGATTTAATGCAGTACTTTTTTTTTCCCCCAACAAGCTGTTGGTAGTACTGCAGAAAACTGGACTGCTGCAAATTTTAATTTTTTCAACACTCCTTCTGTGGCAGACAAGTGCTGGGTTCATGATAAAATCGTTCCACTTTTCTAATGAGAAATGAGTTTTAGAAAGGTCTTCTTTATCCTGTGGGCGGCCAGGCATTTAATTAGCTGTAGTCTTAGTGCTGACAGACACACACGCACTCTCTTTCTCACACACACATTCATTCACACACTTTTTTTGTTCAGTGTGCTGGGTGAGGATCGCAAGGAGAATCTAATTCCTTGATTCCTTCTCTCTTGCAGCTTTGTTGTACAAACCCATCGACCGCGTGACCAGAAGCACCCTGGTTCTTCACGTGAGTATTGTTCACCACCTGCCTTCTTCTGTTCATTGGCTTTCCCACGTAATGAAAATTGACTTCATTTACTGTAGATTTTCATGGTCTTTACAGCTGTTATGTTTCTATATTGGATGATTTACGGGAAACCTGGCAGAGCAGGAATTCCGCCTGCAAGTATAGAACCATAGTCCTTTACTTGGATGTTGAAGGTTTAAAATGTTACCCGTTAGCAAGAACGTTTCCCAACTGCCCTGTTCTGTCTGTTTTCCTTCGTCCGTCTTTGTCCAGGACCTGCTGAAACACACACCGAAGGATCACCCCGACTTCCCCCTGCTTCAGGATGCTCTGCGCATCTCCCAGAATTTCCTGTCCAGTATCAATGAGGAGATTGATCCTCGCAGGACTGCAGTCACCACCCCCAAAGGCGAGGTATGTTGAGGGTTACCTGGTCACCACAGTTTCAGTTGCTTCCAGGAGTCTTAAACCTACTGGAAAGGTTGTCAGTGTTAGCTTTTCAGGTAGAATGTACTTAAAAATTATGTTTTGAGACAATGTTCTTCTGGGTCTGCATGGGAAAGTTTCATAAGGAGCCTTTGATGTTGTGTCTAGGACCTGGGGTCGACGTTGAGACGTCACAAAGCTGACTGGGAAATTTTGTTCATGCCAATAATAGAACTTAAAATCACAAATTTAACAGCCTTAGACTGTCGTCACCAACCTGGGCGTAAATGGCAACAGTGACACTGACCTGGTGTTTCTAGTTTCTGTAAAGGCCCACCGGGGCCATGGCTGTCTGCACTCTTTTGAATCATTCTTGATGAGTCATTAAATAAGCCATTTTTTTTCAACTCTTTAGTTTGCTGGAAGTGATTGGGCAGTTTTTGCTTCTTCATAGGAGCAAGGGGCTGTATTTTAATGTTTCACAGCTACTTGGCACCATGTGAATAAAGTGCTATTAGTGTTATGCTCTGTGCTCCGGGGGGTTGTTGGATACAGGGATATCTTTTCTGCCTGGTGTTCCTTCATCGTGAAATGTTTCCTGATTAATGTGTCCTAATTCTTTCTTGTGTCCTGGCCTCCCACTGCCTTGAAGGGCCTTCTGAGTTAAGTCCCGCCCCCTCTTATCTCCTCTACCTCAAAGGAGAACCTTGCTTTTTGCAGTGGGGTTTGTTGAAAATCTTATGTGCTATTGGTTCTTATAGGGAGATATTAAGTTATTGGTTGATGTTGATGTGATGTTGAGTTAAGGCAGCAGGTGTAAAAGCACATCTAATAACCTGGTCACTTAACAAATGGCTGCAGTTTCCAGTGCTGTAACTTTCAGCAACTGAATAAAATGTTTTATAAGATGTTGTGACAGAATATAAGCAATATAGTCATGTAGTAGGCTGATGGCTATGTAGGCAATGTGAGAGACTGCACCACAAAATGATGTAATATAATGAAATATTCTTCTTAGAGTGCATGTTGAGCACAGGGACATTCAGGTGGGGCTAAGTGAATCCATGTTTATGCTTTGTTAAATGCCAAGGGCTGTAGGTGGGGAAAGAATGAGATGTTGCAAAACAGTGAGGACTACTAGGTTGCCCTAATTGCCTGTCGTCCTGCCAGGCTCGTCAGCTGGTGAAGGATGGCTTCCTTGTGGAGGTGTCTGAAGGGTCCAGGAAGCTGCGTCACGTCTTCTTGTTCACCGACCTCCTTCTCTGTGCCAAGATGAAGAAGACAGCCGTTGGGTGAGTGAACACATTGTGTTCCGCTGATGTGCAATGAAGAGCGTTTATTGGGAGCTTGAATATGGGTTTGTCATCAAGAAAGTGTTGGAAACAAACAGCAGTTCAAAAGGAAATCATTCAAGAGGTTTAATTCCTGCTATCCTTAGACTTAGTGTGCAGTCAAAGTTACTGCTTTTTCATTACTGTTGTTAATTGAAGGCTGGAGGCAGTTTATTTTTTTAATCACTATGTAACTGTCAGGCAGAGATACGAAAACAAACTCCTGAAGTCTGGCAGTAAAATGTAATTGGTAATACGGACAAATTGAACAGATAATTTATCATATCACAGTGCCATGAAGCTGTAAAGTGCAAATTGCAGGTGGCCAACAGCAGGAGGTTGGGTGTGAGGCTGACTAGTATTAGTGTTGTCCAGCTGAGGTGTTTGAATCACTGATAAACAGCTTCATATAGTTACTGATCAAGGACCTTAGATCTCTCAGCTCGGGAATGGAATGTAGACAGTTCTGGTCTAAGAAATGTATTTTTGATATTCAGCAAGTGAGTGAAACCTAGGAAGAAGCTTGTCAAACTTCAGATACCTGAAAGGATCCCAGAGGAGCAGAAGAGAAGTGATGAACTGGCTGAGGAAGGCATTTGCACCTGCTAAACCCCTGTCTCCTCTTGGGCTCATAGACCTCCTATGTGGGCATATTACAAAACAGCTCTTTGTCCCTTTTGTTTGTTTGAGATTTGACCTCTTGTGCATGTTAAGGAGGTGGAAGCTAGTGCTGTGTTTACAACACAGCTTTTTTAAAATTATTGTTATATCATTGCTATTGTTACTACATGAACTACCAGTGTTTGTTGACATGGGCAGCATTTAAGGTCCCACCACTGAAACTGGATGGTCACAGGTTTCCCCTCTCATTTCAACTGATGGTCTCATACTGACAGGGAAAACTGAAGGAGTTCTGCTGGAAAATACCATATTCCTTTGTGTGACTAGAGATCTCAGGTTTGGATGAATCTATGATCTCTGTATTTGGTCATTTTGAGGTTTGCCTGAAACCAAATGTCACACTTCCCTTAATGGGACAACCAGTCCAGAAGAAATGTTCCCATAAAAAGTGTTGTGATTTGCATAGCGCCATTAGCACTATGACAATGAGTATCTTAGTTATTCTAAATGCTGGAATCTGTCACGTCCCATCAGTCTCCCAGCTGTGATGGTGTCGGTTTCTGCACATTTCATTAAAGTGTTCTCCCAGCTCCAAAAACAATAAAATAATGCAGGTAAAAGTATTCCTCTGGCAGACTGTGTGTCGCTGGGACTCATCAGTGTGCCTTTCAGTGTGACGTTTCCTGTAAAAATGTCCAGTGTAATATATTTTCCTTTGGTAATTTGTGCTCATGCATCCATTTGAACATTTATAAGTGCTAATCATGATAAAGCCACATGATGACCAAGACAAGGGATTCAGGAGTGATTATTTTCTACAGTCATCTGAAAGTCCTGGGTGGTGATTTTGGTTTGAATGTGCTTAATTATCAGAACTGTCACATGAGTGTTTGAGAAAATGTGTTTCTGACAGAAGGAGGAGAGTGATATGCCAGATATTTGGCAGTGTGAGACTGGAGAGATTTGGGTGTCATTACTCAGGGATGGGGGGACTTCAGCACTTCATCTGCAAGTGACTCCCTGTTCTCCTGGGAGATGATGACGGCCTACGACTGGTTGCTCTTCCCTGGCATCAATAAGCACCATCCACTGAATATCAGCGTGTCTGCAAACAAGCTCATCAGGATCAAGTTGAGGTTTATAGCCAGAATGTCTGAATTTTTGGGCAAAGGGCAACTTACCACAGCTTTGTTGGGTCAAAGACCTTCTTTCTCCAAATGGTTATGAAGGTGCTGAAATCTGTGGACGATTCAGTGTCTGTCTGTCTTTTATTGGGTTTTGAAAGCACACCCTGTGGAAATGAATTATTAACTCTGCCATGAAGATCTTTATATGACTTGAAGAGCAGAGTGGGTGAGAAGTGTCTGTACTTCTCACAAGGGGAATAACAAATTGGCTTTGGGGCTACAAAGGACATGAATAAAATGAAAGTGCAGGAGTTACAGTCAACAGAGGATTCATTTACTTCAGCTCGCAGAGGATACACATGCGACGATAGAAGTGTGTTATGCAGGGAAACCCCCAAATATGTAATACTTTCTTTTTACTCGTGTTTTTAGGAAAGATTAGACTGGTGGTGTTATTACTCTGGAGTTGTGAGGAGCTTCTCTTGGTGCTCTGGGGACTTTGCTCATTATAGCAAGAACTTCTGCTCCTTTCCTTACTGTCAGTTAAACAGACCGTGTTCCACCACGTGCTGCTGTCCAGACAACGTCACAAATGGAGTTTCCTGAGGACAGATGAGGTGCTATGTGTTAAGTTGCTCTCTGGTGTTGGTTCATAGCACCTTTAATTGTGACAGTTTAAGAGCTGCGTTTTTGGGGGAAATATTCCTGCCTCTTTTACACTTTCGCTCTCTGTTATGGTGCGGAGAGTCGCCTGCAAAAAGAGAAGATGAATGTGTGTGACTATGTTGTTTAGAGAGAGAGTTTTATTCTATACCAGAAGTATGTGCAAGTGGTGTAAATGTGACACATAAAACGACCTCCTGTGTCTTTACACTCGCAGGAAGCACCAGCAGTATGACTGCAAGTGGTATATCCCACTGGCTGACCTCACCTTCCAGACCTTGGATGATTCAGATTCCTGCCCCCATGTGCAGACTCTGCCAGAGCATGAGATTGAAGAGATGAAGACAAAGATCTCTGCCATTAAGAGCGAGATCCAGAAGGAGAAGGTAGGCATGTCTTCCTGTCGAGATGCCTTCCCAGAATCACCAGCCATAACGTGCCACCCTTGGGTGTGATCAGATATGCAGTGTGACCTCCCAGCCAGCCCACCATCGCTCAGGGGCTCTTCTCATTATGCTTTTTTGTTCACCCGTCACTCCCTCGCAACGTCTTTATTAAAGGAGGTTATCGTGATAAAAGGAGCTCTTCTCTGGCCTTAGGATGAATCACACCTAGAAAGTGGTGCTGACAGCCATCTATCTATTCCTGTGTGTTTTTTATAAACTACCCTTCCAGGGTTCCTCATTGTGAAATCTTCTGTCATCTGCTGTTCAGATACATCTTTGGAGGGGGAAGGCAATTTATTTGTGCATTTGTGGATGGAAAAATCCCATCCACAGCATGTAGGCTGAAAGTGACGACAGGAAGCCTGCATTTGGAAGTTAGGACATGTTTGTACGTTTGTAACCAAGGTACAACGTTTTCCTGAGCTGCAGCACTAAGCTTTCACAGAGAGATCAGTACCCGTGATTTCTGGATACTAGAATCAGCACTTTGACCAGTCAGCTCCTTTGCTCAGGTCATTTGCGGCACATCAGTGTGTGTAAGGTCAGTCCAGGTTAGGCAGTGTGTGGTGTAGCTGCGTAAGCGCAGTTATCCTCTGCCAAGCACACTTTGAACTAACCATGGACCCAGTCAGCATGTTGCCTAGAGCGCAGGGAGGACTGAGACCTGGTCTACAACCTGGGTGTTGCTGACTGTCATGGTCGTGTGCTGTGTGACAAACCAGTATTTGCGAGTGAGGCGAATGATGGGAGTGTATGAATCTTTTGGAGGCACTCCCCAACATTTACATGGCAACTGTTTAAAACTGATTTCAGCATAGGGGTCTCCTCTCGTGAAGCCCAACGGGGTGTAGTTAAACCAAACCTGGAACTATATTATAAATGAATTCACTGATACTCACTTCATCATATATTTTAAAGCTCCCTTCAATGAAATGGATGTATTTTATAATGACAGTTGAACATGTTGATGATGATGAACATTGTTACCTACGCTGCTGGTTTCTGGCTTGGACCTTCACCACTGCCAGCTCAGAAGAGCTTTTCTTGATTGACTGCTAGTTTTTTTTGGGTTTTTGCGTCTTCAGAAAGCCTTGAAGGGCCAGAGCCGGGTGCTGGACCGGCTGAGGAAGAAGATGAACGAACAGGAATCCTGCCTGCTCTTGCACTCACCCACAATACCATTTCGCATCCACAACAAGCACGGCAAGGTACTATCACACTGCTCCTGTTGCTAATGGGAACATGGTTTCACTATGTACACCTAAAATGCTGCATGTTCTGTCTCACAGAGCTACCTCTTCCTACTTTCCTCTGACTACGAGAGGTCAGAGTGGCGCGAGGCCATACAGAAACTACAAAAGAAAGGTTCGTAACACCAGCTGTGTTGGCAAATGTAATACATAAGAAAGAAGTAGCAGTAAACTGAACTGGTGTCATTAATCGTAGGCCTATGTGAAATTGACCGGAACAATTACACTGTACTCTTTCTTCCCCTCCTCCCTTTTGTTTCCCTTCTGCTCTCATCCTCCAAGATCTCCAGGCATGTGTGCTGAGCTCTGTGGAGCTCCAGGTCCTCACCAGCTCCTGCTTCAAGCTAAGAACCGTCCACAACATTCCTGTCACTAGTAATAAGGACGGTCAGTATCACCGTGTGCCACTCGGGGGCAGTAGAGACAATATATTGCTACATCTTTACCAACGTTTTTTTGGAAAAATTGAAATATGCTGCAAATTTTGTTTGCAAAACGTTTGTGGTGTTTTCATGGCCATTGGAGGAGGAGTCTTTTTTGGTGCCTGCAAAATAATTATGCACTGGTTCTGTAATCACAGTTCCACATACTCACTGGTCGTTTCAGCAGCTGGGGCAGCACCTGTGACTTTGAGATGAATGATGACGGCATGTCGTACTGTTGAAAACGGACAATGCTGCCCGCTTACTTTCTGCTCACTGTTGCTTAGTGAAACTTGGTCATGCACAAAGCTGCCTCCTCATTGCACAAGTCAGGAAAAAGGAGATCAAAAAAGAATCTTTGTCATAATCAGTTTCTAATATCCTGACAGCTTCTTCATACAAGTCCTTTGCATTACTGTGCTTATTTGCTGCTGCTTTTTGTTTTGTTTTAAGATATGGAAAATTAGTTTATTATTATTTCCATTATTATTTTATTATCGTGCTGTTCAGAAGTCTGCTGCTTTGCGGGAGGCTCTGTTTTGTTACATTTATTAATTTTGCCTATAATTTTCTGCTTGCAGCATTTAACACAAATGTATAAGGATCATTTTAGGCTGACTAAACTAACTAACAATTTTAGGATAACTACATTGCTCAAGGCCACTACAGCACAAGGTTGAACTTGCATTTGCAACCTTTTGAGTCCAGAAGCAGCAGCTGTAACTGCTCTGCTGCATCATTCACTTGGACATTTTTCTCTGTTAACACAAGTCAGCTGTGTCAAGGTGGAGTTTATTTGCTGCAGCAGGAAAGTGCAGCCCATCTTTTGGAGAATCTTTACAACATGTGTGATCAACCTTGTCTTGTTTGTCTGTTGACCTCAATGTAGTTTGGCATCTCCTGTCTAGATCTGTAGTAAAAGCAGCTCAGGTGAAATAAATGAACTAGAGATTAAACGTCATGTCTCTTGCTGGCAGACACGCCTCCTCTGGCCCACTTTGCTCTTGCCATTGCCTCCTTCCACTCCTAACTATCCATCAGTTCCCTTTCATTGGGGATGTTTTTAAGCAAACTGTCTGGAGGAGAGGTGTGCTTTTGTTACCTTGGCTAAACTTACAGATGTTCATCATTCTCATTTGAATCAGTAAACTATTTCTCTGCAGCTCCATTTGTTTTCCAGGAATTATGCAGGTTATGGACGGTTTTCAGCATAATCCAGCATAGCCCTGATGTATGAAAGGGTAAAGTGTGGCGGTGCCCTGGTTGAAGGCCACCTGAGGCTTGGAAGTAAAACTTGTAGCACAGTGAGTGGCACAGCAAAGACTGAGGCTCATGAACAAAGATTGGAAGTAGTTTGCAAACCGGATTATCCCACCATGTTCTGGATACCCTTCTCTAACCCCACTTGATTGAAGGTAGATCGACAGATATTGTCTAATCCAAGACCGCAAAAGGTTAAACAATGTCTGATATTGAGTAGTCGCTCCAAAGCTGCTCCTCTTCCCAAATGGCCACCCACCATAGAAGAAGTTGGTCTGGCGCTGGTCTGGCACTGTCCTGATGGGCGCCACACATTTCCTCCATGACTGATAGGCATAGAATCCCTGAGGGTCTTTTAACAATGAGAGCTGGCTGTTTTCTTCATGTTTTATTAGTTTTCTTTTGCTTTTTGACTGTTTCCCAGAAAAAGGTGCCTCCCTTCTTTATGAAACTGAGACAGGCTGCTATGAATGTAGTGCTCTTAATGTAATGTGTCACCAGTGCTGCTTCGGCCATCAGAAGAGCATCACTCATGAACGTGTAATTGCCCCTGAGTACAAACGGAAGTTGCCCTCATGTACACCCATCGGGGGCTGTACTGTCGTGAGCGGCCTGCACACACGCGTGCAAGGGGTCCATTGTCCTACTCCAGCACCCAGGCAGGGGTTCGGGGAATGCAGGGAGATTCTGGCGGAATGGCTGAAGGAGACCTTGTAACCCTGATCTTTGTCTCTACTCTGCTCAGTTGTTGCCCTTATGTGAGGGGTGTTCAGGTATTCTCCTGGCACAAAAGAAAAAATGATAGGAAAACAGTTTCAGACTGTATAACCCAGTTCATATGGTTTGCATTTTATTTGCTTTTTGGACAGGCAAGACAGGCACAACAATGAACAGATTACTCTTCATTCTTGTAAGACTGAATTGTTCCTCTCTCTTCACTGTTCAGCTCATCTCATGCTATTGCTGCTTTCTTCTGTTTCAGATGAAGAATCTCCTGGGTTGTATGGTTTCCTCCATGTGATTGTTCATTCTGCCAAGGGCTTTAAAGATTCAGCCAGTAAGTGGAGCCATACTTTTCCATACACATTACAAAGGGTCTCTTCCATTGGCCAGGGCTGATGCAGGACTGAAATACACAAGCGTCTGCTGCACAAGTGTGTTGTTTTGAGCAGCGGAGCATGTGTGGTTTTGTGTTTTTGCACACATGCTTGCAGTGGTCTAGGTGTGTATACTCTGCTTACAGGATTCCCTAAGTCCTCACTTTCAGCCATCTGATGTTTGTGCTGCAAGCAGCAGTCCTGAGCTCCAAAGCCTTTTAGAAACCCAAAGGGAAAATGTGATCAGGACCCCAACCTCTTTTATCCCCACATGAGGAAGATTAACAGTAAAGCCATTTACAGGGCCCTGGAGCAGGTCTGATTACATCTGAGACATCCCACCTCAGCTGAGGGTCTGGTCCGGATGAGTGGGCTGTGATAAAGGAGAGAACCCTCAGCATAGAACTAATCCAAGCAGAGTTCTGTATAACTACAGCAAATTCCTGCAACAAGTTGGGGGTGGCACACCAGTTTTTCTCTCTCTCTCTCTCACTCTCTCTCTCACACACACACTCGCACACGCCTTAGGAGGGTTTCCTAATATTGTCCTCTTTATCTCCTCCTAATTCATTAGAAAAAGCCCCGTTGTTGCCTGTTGACCTGACAAGGTGGCTGGAGGTATCTGGAACTGCTTTACAAGAATCTGGCACTAGAGTTCTTCCACTAGCGATTTCATTGATTTACCACAGTCTGAAGAAACCAGAAGCATCTATAGGCACTCCTGAAGTGAGAGAATGGGGTTTGTATTCAGGTGGAAGATGCTTGAACCCCATGTTGACTGTGTGGTAAAACACTGCTGTCCTGGAAGGGATTTTCACAGCCTTTGAATAGATTCTTGTTTAGGTCATGTGAAAAATTAACTCTCCACCTTCACAAACTCTAAAAAATACGGGCGTTCCAGGAAAAAAAAGTCATGCTGCATGTACCACGAAGAAAATTACATACTTCCCATGTTAGATGCCGTATTTGTTGTGGTTGCATATGATAGATGTATAGCCCTTGTACATTGGACTGTTCGGTATTTTCAGTCTCTGCCAGGGACTTTTGGAGGAGTTCCTGTTTCTGGTCCTGTTTAGCTCCCAGTTTGTGTTGTTTTTAATTGAACTGAAATTTAATTTGTTTTTACTGAGTTCGACTAACCTTGATTGAGCATTAAATGGATTACATGGTTCAGATATAAATAAATGCATTTTTATGTTTTTATCTTTGTGAAATGGAAAAAGACATAACTTCTGATTTAAAATTAATCAGTGGTACCTATGAATATGTAGTTTATTCTTCTAGGACTTTGATTAAAATGAGCTTAGCAGTCATTGGACTTGACTTCTGTTTTCTGCCGTTTCATGCTTCAGAAATGCTCTTTTTTATGACTTCCCATCAGAGTCCACAGAAATTGAATTTAAAAAGTCATTAAAAATTCTTGTCATAAAAATTGAGGTCAAAAGATCATTGTCGGACATTTGGATGTCAAAATTCTAAGCAAAGGTCCAGGGTAGAGGAAGAGCAAGTAAAGTTGGATCTAATGGAACATCTCATAAGATCTCTGTGGACTCTGCCCTGACACTGTAAATTATGTCTGAAACAACACAATTTGAATTGTCCAACCATCACTCCATCCATCATCCTTACCCACTTAATGTGATGATTTTTTGGTGAGTAGTTCACATGCAGCAACATAAATAAAACCTTAGGTGGGGGAAAAAAAACACTATACACTTGGACACCCCAGGACCTGGGTTGAGAACCACTGCTTTGAGCATCAGGTTTCGGTGCATTGTGACACTGAATTATACTGGCGTTCTGTCCTCTGCTCCGGCTAATTGTTTGAATTCCAGTGACTGAGCGGCAGCACATGTGAACTCTGTACAGAAGATCCCATAGAGGACTTGAAATTTTATTTCCTGTAAGCAAAGCAAACATCCTTGGCATGTCTCTGGATTATATTTGCCCAGGAAACCAGTTCTGTTAGCTGGCCATTCTGATGCCACTCACCTCCTTCAAACAGAACTCTCCCAGAATCACTATTATGGTGATACCATCACTGCCCCTTCAGTGTCAGTTCTTATTTAGAGTCTGAGCCCACAGTGTCTCATGTTGCATTCCTTTCAGGATCTTTGATATTAACTCTCACCTCAGAAGGGGAAGCATCTGGAAACATCCTCTCCCCTAAGGCCATCATTTTGTCACTGTCACCTTGTGTGAAAATGGGCACACTAACATGTAGTGCAGTGGAGGAAATTGAAATAAGCAATAAAAATGCACAGCATTTTCCTGTTCTCCTGGTTTTCTGTAGACCCCCAAGCTGTCTAGAATTTGGCAAATTCTTCAGAGCTGGTGAGTGTCCTCCAAACATGCTTAAATCTATTCTTCCCCAACCCCTGCTCTGCTCTCTGCTTTGCATATGGCTTGCATTTGTTATTGATTTGACATGGTCTTGGAGGTATTGCAGTGTAGGACTCAGCTGTCACTAATTTGCATTATGGAGAGTTACAAAAGGAGGAGTGGTTGTTCTTGGTGGATTTGAATTGCCTTTTGCCTTTCAAGCTGGAGCACAGTCAAAGGGTGTAAATCTGTAATGAACACTTACCCAAGTTCCTGTACCTTGTTTTACTGCAGTTAAGTTTTTACAGTCAGGTAGTCAGAGCAAACATTTGTGCTGAAGAGTTGGACTCATCCAACTAACCAGTGGGTCAAGAAAGCCCAAAATTCCAAAGTATAGTTTGATACCAGCAGATGTTTTTTTGTGAATTGCCATGTTGAATACAACATGTAACCAAGTAGTCACCAAGTCCACAGCAGTTCCATGTTCTGGCCAGTTGGATTTCAGCAAAAGCCCTCGTTTGGTTCTGGTCCTTTATCATGCCTTTAGTTACTCCGTCCCCGTCCAACATTTGACTGGAGTTCTGAGAAAAGGCCCGCCTGTCATGGAAACCCACTGGATAAGCAGCATCACTGAAGGCTGCTCTTCCGTCAAGGGATGCTGTGTCAGGATAAGCTGCCATGGCAGCAGACAGAGCAGCTGTTGGCTGTTTGGAAACAGCAGCTCAAAGCTGTACTATATTTTTACTTTGAAAATCCCTTCCAAGGTTTAGCAGTTTCTGACACCTAGAACGATGCTGTAGAGTACAGGGTCACAGATACCTCAAGCTGTGGTGGGGTTAACATTGAGGGGCTTTTGTCATCTATTTTGTTGCAATTGATTATTTATGGACCAATGTTTTTTGGTGCTAGTAGTTTCTCCTGAACTTCAGTCATGCAACTTTGTTGCCTCCTTTTAGTTATATGTAATTTAACATGTTTCTTGAAGGGTCATTGTAAAGACATATTTCACTTTTCGAAGTACAGTCATCCCTCAATTTACATGTCTTATTGGTTCCTGATAAGGCTGTGTAAAGCGAGGTAGATATTTCCATTATTTCTTATGGGGGAAAAATAAGATACAACATGTTTCCACACATCTCAAGACAGCATCTCAGCTGGGCAGGTCGGTCAGGTGAAACTCCTGCGTCCCACAAGAATACAAAAGAAAACTTAGTGTCTTTTTCTTCCTTTTCCTTAGAGGCATAAATGGGAGGTTTTGCTTCTTGCTAAAAACTGAATCTGTGGCTACCACCAGATTTCATGGCTGTTTATCAGGCGAGTAAATAAGTGTATATCATCTGTAAATGGAGATTCTCACAGCCAGAGCACAGCAGCTTCTGTGTTGGATCGGATATCAAACAACACGTGAACATGCAGGTGAGACAAAAAAGTCCCACCAGATTTTTTTTTTCTTTCTTGCTTAATAAGAATAGCCCAAATAAAATTTAAAATTCTATATATGCAAGTTCAGTTCTCAGAAATGAAGCTGATGACAGCAAGACTCAAACTTCTAACAGTACACAGCCTTTCTCACAAAACCCAGCCCCCAGACCCTGTACTGTGCTGGAAGAAGGGAGGGAGGATGACACATGTCCTGAATGAGAGCTAGAACGTCCATGCTGCTACTGGAATTCTTCTATTTCCTCTCTTGGCCAACTTACTATGGCAACTGGCTATGTGATGACTGGCAGGGCATGTGTGTTGATGACTCTGATCTTGTTCTTTCTATTCAGCTGCCTCTTCAGGTCCTGTCTTACTCTGTGGAGCTGTTTGGATGTTACTGTCTTCCTAGTTTCTGCCTAACGATTCTTGTGTGGGTGGAGGATCCTCAGGTACTTATGGTTGTCCTGCACATCTGGCCTTGGTAGCTTCACCCTGTATCCATAACCTGTCTTAGTGATAATGTGGCTGCAGGGGTTCAGGCTGTGCAGAACAGCAGCACATTTAATGTGTCTCTTTGAATACTGCATATTAAATCATATGCTTTCATGTAATCTTTACTTCTCAATCATGTTCCGTTTACCATTTTTAAAAAAAAAAAAAAAAAAAAAAAAAATATATATATATATATATATATATATATATATATATATATATATATATATATATAGAGAGAGAGAGAGAGAGAGAGAGAGAGAGAGAGAGAGAGAGCACTTTTTAACATCACATGGAAAAAATGTTGTATGTAGTGCAATGCATTTTATTTAATATGAAATGAAAGGACTACGTGGCCTTTGACTCTGATAGTGGTCCTATTTGGAACCCCGGTCTTCTCCAGGTTACTGGACAGAAGTTGCCTGTAAGTAACAGCCTTCAGGAAGTCTTGCTTTACTGCTCCATTTCCAAAGGCTTGGCAGTTGCTGACACAGAAACAGCCAAATATATCAGCAGTTCCTTTGAGAGACTGGTTCTAGGCACACAAACCTACTTTGGCTGAAACTTTGAGATAAATCAGGCCACAGAGCACCGGGCAAAAACAGTGTCCACACTGAAGCTGGGCTTCACAGTGATAATGTTAATAATGTGTAAAGTGCCTGGATGCTTAAGAAAGCGTGATAAATCTCCGTGGGGTTGAAAAGGAGAAAAAGGCAAGCTTGGAAAGTTGTTTAAATAGAGTTGCAGCAGAGGAACTTTTTCACAGCGATATGCAGTTCTGCTTTATTGAAATGTACTTGTAATTGTTGACTCTCAGCATCAATAATGCATCAAACTTCAGCTGTCTGTGTTTTTCTCATGTTGTAGGCAGTTCTGTGTAATATTGAGTTGCCCAACTTGAAGGTTGTTCATAACCTCTATCTCTAATGTGTCTTGATTCCGTGCGTAGCTGAACTAGCAGACATGGATTAATAGGGAAACACATCATGGCCGTTTTAATATCCTTAGCACTTTTCTACATTTCCTGTCACTTAAGTGTTATATGAACCATGACTGCATTTTCTTAGCACTTCCAGCAGGGCACGAGGTACATTATACTGATGTATTAAAACTTATTAATGCTGGGTATGATTGAGTTAGAAAGCTCTTAGAAAAGCCATCGCAAGAAGTTTAGTCATCTGTAACACAATCAAAATGAGATGTTGGCAGGTCTCTGTTGACCTTCTTATGTTCTCATGGTTCTTATGGTTCATGTGCAGCAGTGAGTGTGTAAATCTGTGTGTAACATCCTACAGTCCTCTGCACCCTGAATCACTTGTGCTCTGTGTGTCCCTCGCAGTTTTGGGAATTGTGTAGTTGCACACAGCAGGTCATAAGTGGAAAACACTGAGGCCACAGGACCTTTTGTATAGTCGCATTCCAGCTACAACCAGAATGTTGGCTTCTGCATCCATTTGATATTTCTTACATAAATGATTTCCTCTTTTTCTACCTCTTTCTCTGCCTTCTGCCTACTCCGCGTTAATAGCTGCTATGTAACAAGCCACCGGGAGCACAGCAAATGGAGATCCGTGACTCTGCTTACTGTCTGCCCCAACATGCCCATCACTCGCCTTTACGGGTGGGCAAGGCATGCTGATGAAGGTCCTGGTGCAGTTCTAATGGCCCATGCAGAAAAGGGGAAGAAAAACCTTTGTGTCAAATAAACGAGCACATTAGCAGTGTTTCCCTTTTCCTGCCTGGAGTAAATTATGCAGTAAGGAAACAGGTTTCCGCATAATGTTTACCGTGGTGTCTGCTGTTATCCTTCTGTCCATATTAGTAGGGCCTGGTTTTTGTCAGAAGAGATGTTCCGTTGTCAGAATTGGCTTATAAACATTAACCACTGAAATGTCATTACAATTAGCAGGCTTGAAGTGCAGTGCTTGAATAAGGTTACAAATGTGCTCTTCATCCTACATTGTAATTTATGTTAGATGAAATGCAGTAAGTCAGCATTCTGAGTGACTTGAACCGGACTGTTCTTCTGCAGACCTGTACTGCACTTTGGAAGTGGACTCCTTTGGGTACTTTGTCAGCAAAGCCAAGACACGTGTGTTCCGGGACACTGCAGAGCCACAGTGGAATGAGGTGAGTCATTCGTGCTGCCACATCTGTGATGCTCACACCAGTCTTTCCTTCTCTGGCTTGCAGTCCCAGAGCACAACTGAAGACTATAGATGTGATAACGGTTAAATACATCTAGCCCTTATATTATGAGGTTCTGAACAGCACAAAAACCACTGGAATAATTTATAGAAAATACATTAAAAATACACAAAAATGATATTTTTCATACAATTTGTTTGACTCAGTATAATGTTTTTTTAACTGTTACCTGGCAATTTTACTACTTTTATTGTTGTATTCTTTACAATCACTTGTACTAGATGTTGAACATGGTGTTTGGTGTTTCAAAGCCAAGATGTTTTTGTCCTTTAGTGGAGACAATATGACCGCTTTCTGGCTAAATCTATCAACATCAAAATGAAATTATCACACGGTCTTCATCATCATGAGCCCTGCCTTTCACCCTCTGCTCTCACCACCCCACTGCAGGGGAAGTGCTCGGTGATAAATAGCAAATTAAGAAAAACTCAAAATAACTTTTACTGCATGTGCTGTAAAACATATTGCTGTTATTGTTATGGGTGAAATGATTATTTTTATTTTGCTATGTATTTTATCCAGCACAGTTTTTGTCTGGGAAGCATTTTATGTTAAATAATAGTAATTCACACCCCTCACAACAGCAATCTCCCTTCCTGGGTGATTTCATGAATGAACCCTGAGATGCGAGGAGGGCCGTACAGTGATGTGGGCAGTTTTAATGTACAGATGTGTACTTCTCCCAACCAGCAAAAAGTACAGCAAATGTTTTGCACATTGATGATGGGCTGCATTCCTGTCCTGCAGGAATTTGAGATTGAGCTGGAAGGGTCTCAGTGCCTGCGGATCCTCTGCTACGAGAAGTGCTATGACAAGTCCAAGCTGAACAAAGATGACAATGAGATTGTGGACAAGATCATGGGAAAGGGCCAGGTGCAGGTAAGGGGCAGAGCCAGAGACCTTTCCAAACCATGTGCCACTGCTGTCTTTCAGCTGCATGGTAGAAACCACAGCTTAGGGGGGTCTGTTGCTCCAGGAGTGGTTTGTTGAGTGAGAACACAATGACTGGGTTTGTTAAATTCTTTTGCTTGAAGTGGTTTTGTTGCATTGTCAGGAAGTATACTTTTTCCAGCCCAGTAAAACCTCACTTACAGTACAAAATTTCTGTTTTGTTTCCAGCTTGAAGTTTGCTTTTTCTTTGTAGTTGAGACTCTTGGAAGCCTCACCACCACATTTATGCAATCGGTTTCTTCATTCCAGTTTCACCCATGATTAAGGCCAAATGAAGAATCATATGCTGTTTTGCAACAGCTGCCTACAGTAAAAAAAAAAAAAAAAAAAAAGAAAGAAAAGAAAAAGAGATTTACCACTTATTTCCACTATGTTTTTTCCGCATCTTTAGTACCAGAAGGTCTGACGGGCAGAATTGCATAGTTTTCTCGTCTGGAGACTTGTTGTGAGTTTCCTCACTGAAAACTTACAAGTGTTTTTTGCAGGAGTCCAGTGTTACTGGACACCTTTCAAGATCCAAGGTCCACTTTGTCATTGTGCCCTCATACAGATATATGAGAGAGAAGAGAATGCTTCTCCTGGACCATGGGGCACAATACATTAAGCATGTCAGGCAAATTGAATAGATAATTAGATGAATAGATAAATAAGGAGATAAGGATAGATGAGTAGATCATAATTAAGATGATAAATAGATAAGGTGAGACAAGAGGATGGTTGAATGGTAGTGATGATACAGTTGAACAGGGGACAGAGGTAGCAGTGATCAGTCCTGTGCTTTCCAGAATTCAGCAGTGTGACAGCCTGCAAGGGGGGCAGCTGTTCCTGAGTTTGGTGGTGTTGGCCGCAAGCTGCAATAACATCATCTAGATAGCAGCAGTAAAAACAAATAGGCGAGAGGGATCTTCGGCAATGATACCACTTGTGATAGGCAATCTGGATGGTGGGTAGTGAGGTCCTGGTGATGGACTGGGAATCTTGACTGCCCCCTGCAGAGCTCCCCAGTTAGAGGTAGTGCGGTTCCCACCCTAGACTGAGATGCAGGAGGACAGGATGCTCTCAGTGGTACAGCTGTAGAAGGTGTTGAGGATGAGGTGGAAGTGCAGCTTTTTTCAGTCTCCTCAGAAGTGGAGATGCTGTTGTATCCTTTTCACCAGATTGGTTATGTTGAGGTCCTTGGTGATGTTTACTCCCAGGAATTTGAAGCTGTGCACCAGCTCCACTGCAGAACCACTAAAACACAGAGTTGCCCCACAACAGAGAATGTCCTGCAGCTCAGACAGTTATGTTTATATAAATGAAATGTACGTGATCTCTGACTAAAGGGATGGGTTGCTGTTGCTCTGTTGAAGTAATACCAGGAAACACTCCATTGTTTTTAGCCACAAAGAGAACATACTCTTTGGCTTCTAATGATTCAAGTGTTATGAAGTGTCTTGAACATTAACACAGAATAAGAGAAGTTGCCCACATTACCTACAATTTAGTTTTTTCAAGTTCCCACGTCAAAGCTTTTACTTCATCAAAACTATGACCGTAATACTGCAGCTGCTTAAATCCCTCATAAAGCCTCATAATGGGTTCAGTGGCTGTTCCATTCCCTGTCAAGAAGCACATGGGATAAACTGGTTGTCTCCGTGCTTTGGGCCATGTCAAGCTGTGGCTCCTGTTCCTTTGCTGTCGTGCTGCATGTCTTCTCTCATTGCATTCCTTGCTAGTTCTTGCTAGATTCTTGCTTCACATGGCAGCTGTGGACGTCCACCCAGTCCTCCACATTCTGTGACCATGGTAACATTTAGAATTTTGGTAGTAGTGAGATCAGACACATCCTTTAAACATGGATGTTTCTCTCAGCACTTAATTTCAAGGAATCATTGAAGACTGACTATCTCTGCTGGCTTTATGCTTATTTGCTCTTCAGTCAGGTTATTGCATTCTAATCACTGATTATGAAGTAATGGTTATTCCTGCAGCAACCCCCCTGAAGTTACCGAGCAGATGAATTTATGTAAGAGGGTCGAAAGGAGCCAAGGGGGCTGTAGTAGTGTGTGCGGGTCAGGACAGTGTGCTCCACAGTTCCTGCAGCAAGCACTCTCCATGTGAGCATCTGTGGATGAAGCTCCTGTGAGGCTTTGGGCCCCATCTCTAAACAGTGAGGGGAAGAAAACATAAATGGTATCAGTAGCCAGAGTTTCATGTTGCTCACTGGAGCACATTAAAATACGATTGAGATGCAAGATGTGCATTTAGTTCCAACTTTTGAATTGATGTGGGAGGGGAGAAATGAAGCAACACAAGGAATCAGTGTTTATCAGCAGCTTGTGAGTGAGTGAGCAAGGCATGGCCTCCTGAAGGTAGCTTTGGTTGGGCTGTGGGGCCTTGGAGTTGAACAGTGCAGGCAAAACAGGATGAAAGGATGGAACCATGAAAAAGGTGACAGTAGAAGTGCAGGCTCCTCGCTCAACCAGCACGTTGAGCCGTAGCTCAGAGTTTTTCTCTTGGAACTTTTGTTTTCTTTAATCATTAAGATATTTGGCTTAAATCCCCCTTGTTTTTGTCTGTGGTTTATTTAAAAAGAATTGTGGTCCAAAATGTGAAAAGTCCTTCAGTGGCCATTCTGAATCTTTGGTGTGTCTTTGTAACCCCCACCCACATTGTGGATCCTTGTTAACATGGAACAAGATGGGTAGTTTAATGGAGGAGTGGCTGAGCTTGGTAAATAAAGGCTGAGGAACAGTTTGGTCAGTTCTGTGACCAACCACAGAAGATGTTAGACCCTGCCTGTGACTCCTCAAGCACCTTTAAGCAGAAAGTAAATCTGTCTGTCGCTCTCCTGTACCCATGAGTGACAGTAATGATCTATTTGAAGGGACTCTCAGGAACACTGCATTTGTGAAACAGCATTAGTTCCCTCCTTGATTGAATTTAGGTGGTTGTTGTTGGAATTGTGCCTTCGGGCTATTAATTTAGAACACTTACAGTGTTTGACTCAGTTACTCTGACCTTTAACATCAAATGATCAGTCCTCCGGTTTGGTGTATTTCTTTAACCTCTGTTACACAATACCTCAGTTGCCATTGAGACTTTGAAAAATACAGCTTTTTGATTGGAGGAAATAGTTGCAAACATCAAAAGTGGCCATTTGCTTTTATCATTTGTCTTCTCTGGGATGTTCTACATGAAGGGCTTATCATGACCGAATAGCCTGTTAATCACAATATCTTCCTTCACAGTGATCCAGCAATGAGCCCAGACACAAAGGAAAGATTTTTCAGAGACTCTTTTGGGCGAGATTTGAGTCTTCCCCACCCCACTTCATACAAAGTGATCACATTACATTTTAATGGTAAAATGTTCTTGTGTACAGATGCAGGATATGGAACTGAGGGTTTGTATTGGTGCATGTCAGTTCACACACTGCTGGAGGTCTCATTAAAATGCATGTACGTGCTTGTGTGTTGTTTGGGTTATGTTCCGAAGTGAAAGTTGTCCCCACTGAAGGGTGGGGCATGTTGCTACAAGACCTGGAGAAGAAGCATGACTTGTGAGGATGTTTTTTTTCGGCCTGGTTTGTAGACATTCCACAGCATTTAGTTCACTCACAGCTTCCCCACAGTGATAGAAGATTCATGTTTTTGTCCTGTCACAGCCCCCCCTTTAGCTGTGTATTAACCAGCAGTCTGGACAGATAGGTACAGTCCCCTTGACAGCCGGTCATTCTGAATCGGCTATATTTGTTGCTTCTCCTGGCACATCACCATGGCAACCCTCACAAAGATTAAGGGGGTTCTGCAAGGAACATGATGTGAAGAACTCGAGGCCTTGTCAAACTGCACTAGAGGTGACTGAGACAGTGAAATAGGGTTGTGTTAGTAGAGCCAGCAAAGTTCTGCCTGGGTGTACAACTGTTGTGAGGATGCTCAGCCAGAGCCTCTGTGCAGCTCTACCCCTCAGTATTGTTCCCTACTCCAAGTCCTTTCTGTTGCTTCCAAAAGGATAACTGATGTCAGAGAACAGGTATTCTGGAGTGGGGAATGAAACAGGACACCATGTTTCTTGTACAGCTTCTTTATTGTGTTGTTATAGTACATTAGATTAGGGCAGAAGGCACAGATTCATTTCCCAATTAACTTCACCAGCAGACCTTTCCCAGACTCGGGACACAGTAAACACCAAAACGTAAAGACGTGGTATTTGTGTGTGTTGTACATGTATGTAGGTCTGTGTACAGCATAGAATGTGTTTATTACTTCCTACTGGGCAAGTTGAATAGGCTTCCTGACTGTGAATAGCTCGTTCCTTTGACTCCGTTTGCTATTCACATTTGTTTGGGGGCTTGGTAAGTTTTAGATGATGTGCAGCCAGAATAGGAATCCAACTTAGACTGGGAGGCAAAAAGGTGATGAAAAGTAATGGAGTTACTATCAACCCCCCTTCCCCCATTAAATTGAACTGTACTCCCTCATGTCACTTTGCTGCTGTTCCAGGGGCCTGAACCAACAAAGAAGGACTTGTGACAGGAGACAAATGGGAGTTTTGCAGGACGAGTATGAGAGTATTTGAAGGAGCAGAGGGCCGAAAAGCTCTCTTGCCCCAGAACAGTTTGGTGTGTGTGAGTGTGAGTGTGAGAGAGAGAGAGAGAGAGAGAGAGATCAGCAGCACTTCTAAGCATACCTGCAAGTTCATGTGTATCACCTTATGCTGGTTTTTGAGGCTGGGGGCTCATGTTCACTCCCTGTATATTTATCCATCAATCCATCCGTTCTCAGTAACCACTTAACCCTGGTCAGGGACCCGGTGGTCCAGAGTCACAGGGCACTGGGCTTTTGAAGCAGCCTGTCTAGGGAAACAAGCCCATTGCAGGTGGGCCTCTATAAACTGAATTGAGACAATTTCTTTCAACTTACAATGTCTTTTGTTTAATCATCAGATCTATTGTAAGTGTTTGAAGGCCAACAGTGTGATTCTGTCATGCGCTTGTTTGTTTGTCATTAGAATGAACAAACTCTCCTGTCCATGATGGAGTTCTCCCCTCCCTTCCTGGACCTGCTGTTTGGGGATGTAATAAGTATTTTACCATTGTTTCTACCTCTATCCCAGCAAATGGGTTTGTCTTGTTCAGCATATTGTAATACTTGCATGGAGATAATGAGATAAAATTCTTTGCATTTGTTGCTTCCAGTTTCTGTGTTTACGGGCAGGGAATTAACACACCTGTCCAATGAACAGCTTTTGTTTCTATGAACAAAGTGCTTTGTGGTTAGAAGCACAGCGGAGCTGTTAAATGGTCAGAGCGGTGCAACCCCGGACTTACAAGTGGGGTGGGGATTAGCTTGATGATGATGCTTCTTCCCTAGTGAGATTAGTTGCCAGGCTCTCAACAGCACCTTGGCCTCGGGCTGCTCTCTGCTTGCTTCAAAATGAGATTTTAGATGAAGAACTGTGTCTCAACTATATTCTCCTCACTGTCTGTTTTGTTCCTCCTCTGTCGCCATAGGGCAGAGCAAAAGTACATTCCCTCTGCGCTGTTGTTGGCAGGACTTTCTGTAGTGATACCAGAAATACCACGACCAAGTGGTGTGGGATCTGTCTGCTGCTTTGATGCATGCAGCCGAACTGTGGATTAACCTTCCCAAGTGGTTCATCCTTTAAAAATACAAAGCATGGATTCACATCACCATAGTGCAGAAAACATTAAAGTTTCCTGCTGTTATGCGCACTTGTAGTTGTAACACAATCTGTCTGCTGCTTAGGCTAAGTTCTGGACATTGGTAATAACTGCAGTAGTAATATTTTACAGTAATTGAATTGAATTGAAACTAGTTTACTAGTTATTTTCCGTATATTTGGTATTAAAATTGAAGACAAAATAATTTAGCTGTAATGAAGGGTTTCTGCCAGCTCTGGCTTGTGGTGCTGTCATCTTTGGGGAAATTGTGAGGTGATTCTTGCTCTGCTGTTGGTCCTTTTTAGCCATGTTGGTGTATTTCTGCGAAATGTAGTTTTATTTGTTTTGTTTTGTTGTTTTTACAACATCTCTCACGGTAGCCAAAAGCATTTTTTGTCCAAGTTAGTAATATCAGTGGAACAGACAAGAGGGGAGAAGCAAAGCAACAAAGACTGTTGACTGTTGGTACCTGTGGATAAGACTGGCCCCAGTGTCTTAAAGTGCTACTCTTCTCACCTGTCTGCAGACGCTGCTGTTGCCCAGTTGTGCAGCACTCTGCAGGTGGTGGTCAGTATATCCCTCTAGATCAACACCCTCACTCCCCCAGTCATGAGCTTCACCTCCAGTGCCTCCCTTGTTTATGGATTTGGGTCTCAGTGGATTAGCGTGTTGCCTGAGGTGATGCTTGAAACGTCAGTCCTCTGTTTCCGTTTGCTCTGTGAGGTTGTGAGCCTTGTGCTAAGCTTCATGTTAAGGTTGTAGGTTGGCTTCTGCTTAGATGCGTTTCCATGCTCAGCTGGGGCACTTGCAGAAAAAGGCTGGCTTGACATGCCTTGCTGGGATGTGAATGCTGAAGTTGGCAGCACTCAGCAGCGCTCTCACAGTTCAAAATGCTGTGGTAGAGCCCATAGTCTCATGTTCCAAAAGACTGTTTTGGCAAGAATTTGCACCGAGATGATTCACACACAGACAAGGCTGCTGGGATTTTTTTTTTCCATTCTCCAAGGAGTTTCCCACAGAGGAACTGCATTCCCCTATTTTTCCCTTGTCCTGAAGTTTGGTTCTCCTGGGGAGCCCTGATTTAAACCACCACATTCAGAAGCCATCCTCAGGGGGAGTAGGTTATCCCACTTTGTCAGGTGGGGTAAAATGAGGTTTTCATTCCAACCAGTCAGTCAGGTGAACTAGAACTTCAGTCTGACTGACAGAATAACAGATGGGCTTTTCTTGTAACCTGTACGTGGACAGTTGACGGACGTAAACAAAAAGGCAGACGGTCATATAGGTTATATTCATCCAAGTTTTGACGTGAGGGAAAACTGTTAAGACTTTTCATGTTGAATGTTTCATTGAAATTTTAAAGGTGAGTTCTAAGGAACAGAGGCTGAAAATGTCAGTGAAACCTTTTTAAGACCCCTTTAAATGCCATTCAATTATCAGGCTGTGTTTTCTGCTGTCAGGCACATTCTCCTTTTCCGCTAAAGTCATTGAGCTGGTGTGGCATGAATAAATTTAAAGGAAATAAAATAAAAATCAACTGCCTTTTGACTCTAAATCTTGGCATATTTGACATTTCTTACGGAAGATACATCAATGTCAAACTCTTAATCGTCTCATTACTTTTTTAGAGGGAAACTCAGTCAGTGTAGCAAAGGGTGTGAAGTCAGCAGACTGAGGACTGAGATGCTACCACCTAAGTAAGATCTTGCATATAACAGGTCCCAGCAGAGCTGCATTTACCCAGTTCGTCTTTATCCTGCTTTGATAGTAGTGAAAAGGGACACTTTTCATCTTTCATCTCTCTCACCAATCTTTACTTTCTATCCACATTGCTAATCTGTAATGAAAGAGCAGAGGACTGTGAATATGTGAACCTTCTGTCCAGCTGCATGATATACTTCCTTTTGAGCAGCTTTGTTAACAGACCTAAAATGTATACTTCCTGCATCTACATGCATGAACACACAGCACAAGTTATGTAATAGTCCTTTTTACAGATGCCGACTGCACTGAGGGCCACACTTGAGCCGTTTCATTACCTTCTGCCAACAGAGCTTGGAGATGCTTGCCGACACTTGGCACATACATCAGCCTCTTGGGTGAGGGGAGAGTTATCAGCGCTCTGTGGGTGGCTGCATCTGTCAATGACCTGTCAAAATCTGCCATATGAGTGTGAGAGAGAGGAGGAACCTTCCTCCTTTCTTTGGTGACCGCGTCAGTTTGTCAGCAGCAGCAGACAGACTGAGTCCACAGTGATTCAGCACTGTCATCTGAGCAAATATCTGCCCCTTTCTCCTGTAAAAAAGCAGACTTAGCTGCTGCTGACTGTAGAGTTCAGGAATCTTGTCTGCATAGTCATCCAGTAGCCAGTCATCCATGTCGGTGATGCTGTTTTGAGTTTGTCACAAGACTAAAACAAATTCTCCACTTATTTAGGCAACTGCAGCACAGTCATGGCAGACAGATGATCATCAGTGACAGGTCTGCTCTTTCTGTCGAGGGGCTGTTTCCTGGGCAAGCTGTGGAGACACAGATGCACTTAAGCAAAAAACACACATCACCATCAGTTATGCCTGAGTGTAAAAGTTCAGCAGTGTGTACAGTGTGTAGAATAATCCCACCTCTGTAAAGCCTTAATCTGATGTAAAGTTTTCATGTTGTTCAGCATGATTGGTTTAACAATTCACCTTATAAATAAATTACTTCTGCACAGTGCTATTAACAATAGAAAGCTGCCATGGTCTACAGCAATGGCTGGTTTTAGTAATAGGATGCGACAGTCCCAATTGCTTGCATGTAGTAAATAATGAGGTTTTTATTTTCTTAATGCTCCCGATTGGTCAGCCAGCTGAACGCAGCAGTGCAGTGTCTTATGAGGAGGACGGGGCAGTAACCTCTGTACTCCGACTGCATGAAGATTATGGGCTTCTCTTATTAATTTAATCTTTGTCTTGTGGGGAACCTGGGGCTGCTCCCTGTGATCCCCAGGGGAGGGAAACTTCCATTCCAGCTTTTCAACACTGACACAATGTGGTGGCGTTTTGGGGCAGAAGAGGCTTGGACCCTACATAGATTGGGATGTCCAATTTGTGTCACCTAGATCTGGCATGTTGTGAACAGTGTTTTTCACCTTGGTAGCCAGTCTCAAGTGCCACATGTATCTTTACGTCTTTATTTCAAATAGGGTTTAAAAAGCCAGACACAGCTGATTGTTGACTTCAGGCTGTTGTAAAAGTATTATCATGAAACTGGAAAATATTTTTGTAACCGAGTATCTGCCGAACATGCTCAGCTCCTTGCTCCTCCTTTGATGCTGTATCACAGTAAATTTCTGCGGTGTTTTCAGCACTGCTGACTGTGGTTTTATGTCGACCCAGGTGGAAGAATGTTCTTGCATAACAGGTCGCTCTGCTGTATTCATCTGAAGGAAAAATAAATGGCTATCAGCTGTCAGGCCTAAGGAGCAATGTGATGTGTTAAACATTTTGCTTCCAGAGAGGAGTGGGTGAGTTTTTTTTTTTTTAAATAGATATTCAGTACATTAAATTATGTAAACTGTTGCATAATACAGGGAAATGGGCTTCATGGGGCTACTGAAGGCAGAACATGCTGTGCTAAGCTGAATGAAACTCCTGTTTCCATGAGGGCAGAACAGCTCGTTTTCCCAGCAGGCATCAGGAGCGCTGGGCCCCACACAGGGTCTGGTCCAGCGCAGCATTCTTCAGAAATGAAGGCTTTGCAAGGGAACGTAGTTCAGGATATGGAATGGGTTTGTGGCCCAGGTGAGTTGAGTTGCAGGCACCACCTTTGTGACTCAGCAGCCATTTGCTCACCTCAGACCAGCTCTGGACACAGAGATGCACCAGGTCACAACTGATTCATTCCTCACACATCAAATACTGATCATAAGCACAAAAAGCAAAAGTTCCTATGAGGGTTTGTGTTTTAGTGTCTGTAAACTGTTAATTCATGCATGTGGGAAGAAGTAACAAAAGACAACCAATTCTTCTTGCTTGTTATCCATGCTTGCTCACACTGACCTTGACCACATCTGTGTTTGTGTTTCTATGTTTGGTTTAGTCGTGAACTTGAGTAACTCTCCAGCAGTGAGATATGATCTCAGAGTTGCAGAAGGAGGAAAAATGTGCAGGTTGTGTATTTCTCTGGTGGGAAACTTGGATGTGACCTGCAGTGGTCAGTGTGCCACTTCATTTTGATAGGGAACATCTGCTCCTGCTGAAACAGAAAGGAGAACATTGTGTGGTTCATAAATTTCCTCAGTATGATGTGAGAAGGCCAGTTTCAGGCCTCGGTGTTCCGAGGTCTCAACGTGGATCAGCAAGAATTTTAGATTGTTTGAACTGCCTATTTGAACCATCGATTCAGAGAATGAACCTACCTACTCTGTACCAGGAGGTGTTTGAAGTGCTTTCAAAAGCTTCCAGTTACTCCAGACGTCTTGTTTTTGGTGCAAATGGCTGGGAAAACACTGAGAGAAGCAGCAGTAAGATGATTCCCCCCCCCCCCCCCCTCCAAACTTTGTGTATCCGCTCAGAGGTAAATTCACATTGCAGTTGACCCACAATTACAAGCAGATGTTCATTTCATACTTTTGTAGTCAGCACTTGGTTTGCAGGGGGTACTATGTTTAAAGCTACAGGGTGGGGGGTACAATGCAGGGGAGCTGTTGTTCAGTCCATTAGGCTTTGTTGTCATTGTTACATATCTGTGCTGCTACCAGGTGGGTCAGGTGTGTCATGCCACGTAGCAGTTCAGCTGGGGTGCTTGTGCTGTTTCGTTATATAAGATAGATGTGGTCTGGTTGCTGTGAGAGGTGTGGGAGTGAATAATTTCGTCCCTTTTTATTTTTAAACTGGATGGAAATATGATCCTTCATTATTACACAGTATAATATTCATAAACTTAAGGCAACTTTTATGCATCTACATCTGTATCATTTTCGGTTTAAGCTGAGATAGTTTTTCCCCAGGAACAAAAACCTATTTCATTTGATTGAGTCCATAGTCTAAGACTTATTTTCAGCAAAAGAAACGATGAACTGACCAAGTAACAAAGGCGACAATTGCTCTCCATCATGTGGAAGCCATTAAAAGATCAGCTGTAACTGAGCCATTAGCTGCTAAGTATCAATTTGCTAATAGCGAACATATCTTGTTTTCATTAAAGTTCCTCATGTGTGACAAAGGAAACTAATGCAGAGCATATCCCCCAGCAGTAAAGTGCCTGTGCTGTGATAAATAAATAAAAAGCATCCATTTTAACCCCGCAGAGGTTCTTCGTCATGCCGTTACTGCAGGCAAAAACCTATCTACATGGTATATTAGTGCATCCAGCAGTTCTTTGAGCTCCTGTACGAGGTTGGTGATCTAATTCAGGAGCATCTGCACATTGAGCCTGAGATACTCTGTTAAGATACTGTTGTAAAATGGGAGAGTCTGTGACCTCCTTCCTGCTCCTGTTGAGCGTGGTGAACGTTCCTCCCAGAGCTGGACACAGTTCTGCCTCGGGGGCCAGATTTTATGGGCCGCAAGGTATAGTTGCACAAAGCAGTCATTTATTTATTTATTTTAATTGCTGAATTATTTAAGGCAGCCTTGTCTTCTCCGCGTCTTGGAAGTAGGTCATCACCTCACTGCTGGAAAAATTCACATGGTTCCACATTTGAGGTGCTGCAATCTCTTCTCTCTCTCAGCTGTGGCAGTTCCTGCTTTTGTATTATTTTCCCATTGAGGTGTGAAGTGGCCTGAGCTGAGACTCTTTGAAAGAGGTTGTGGAGGCTCTCTGGATGCTTGCTCTTCCTGCAGTCTTGCCAGAGGATTTCTCAGCAGTCCATTCAAGACCAGGACCTATGTGAAGGTCTGAGACAATGGTTGATCTTCATAGCTGTTTTGTGAGCATTTAACTTACTCTGTTCTGTAATCCAGATTTATACACATGTGACCCACATTACTGTTTCAATGACCTCGAGAGCCCCCTCAGATTCAGCATGAAATGTGTTTACTGTGCTGTATGTCTCTCCTTCTCGCCGTGTTCTTACCTTTAGAAATATCTGCACGTTTACGTGTTTACAGTGGACAGTAACTTGTCTTGCAGATGGGCCTGCGAGATGAAAGGCCACAGGGTCCATTTTTCTGCTTACCGTTGGTTATATTCCACCTTCTCTCAGGATGTTTATCCTTCAGCATGTTCTGCTATTTGAAAACAGCTGCTTTGTTCCAAGAAGAGGCAGCATCTAAGTGGTGTGTGCAGAAAAGCCAATGACCTGCAAGTCGGGGTGTGTTTTTACCATAGAATTTTCTTGTTTTTGGGTCTTGTTTTGTGGCTCCCTGATGAACACTAGTGTTCATTTTGAACAGTGTATGAGGAAAAAGGTGCTTTGAAACAGACTAACTTGTACCTGGGGTTTTGTCAAGAAGCTGAATTTGTCAGCCTGTGTTTTTCACTTATGTAGTGGGGGATACAGAGTTTATGAACATGGACTCAGACCTGTACTGTAAGTTGACAGGACACCAAGCTTATGAAACAGAGATGCTCCAGTTCCTCCCGAGATGTGAGGCTTTAGTTTAAACATTATGAACATTTTGAAGCTGTGCATATCACGCCTGTAATCATTGCTCCTCCTCGGGTGGATGTTGCATCAGACCACGTTGGTAAATTTACCTGTGTTTTGAAGTGCAGCTTCAGAGCATGCTGATCTCCAGGAGGGTTACTGTTGGCAAATATCATTGCCATGGCAACGGAGAGTGGCTCAGCCCATAGCCACAGCCAGATTGTGAACTTGCAAGCAAGAAGCTCTGAACTGTGCAGTAGGTCTGCTGTCAGCTCCACTGAAAGGGCAAGATGTTGTGTTAGTGATGGATTGCGCTGTGCTCTTCTGCTTTCAGCCTAAATTGCCAAACATTTAGTGTGAGGTTCTCCTCAGACCTCAACACAAAAGAGCAAAAATCAGCCAGGAAGCTGCTAAACAGTGAAGACTAAGCCTGGTCTCTCAGATGATACGGAGCATTTTTCCACAATTCACCATTCTTATAAGAAAAGCTACATCAGTACCTGTATTTGAAGCCAGAGTCCACTGTATTGAGCTTTACTGAGTGGTGCACTTTAAGTGATGTTGAGGGCATCTATATTAGATAGCTGTCTTTCTCTGCTGCAGGGGCTGTCGTCACCAGCTACCACTCAAAAGCTCATCTCGTCTTGCCACCTCCACACGGTAAATGACAAATGCTGCGTGTTAGACGAATGAATTCTGCTGTAGTTATTTACACTTCTGTGCTGCTATTGAACAACTCCAGGCTGTTCTGTGATTTACACCAGAAGTAGGTGTGAAAGGAGCTCAGTGTTTAGTTTGTGCTTACAGCCTGTATGGCATCTGCTGATGTTCAAACTGCAGAGGGTTAGATTCACCTCTGTACAGTGAGGAAAAGAAAGGGTTGCTCTGTTTTCCATTTTGATGACTGTTTTATTGTTGACAGGTAAATCAGTTGTGTGTGTGTGTGTGTGTGTGTGTGTGTGTGTGTAAACAGGACTCTGAGACACGGTTTCTTTGCAATAAAGACAGAACCACGGGTATATCTATGCAATGAGAAAAAGCTGCAGGAGGCGTGAGGAGGACTTGGAAGACCCATACTCAGTGTTTGGAGCCAGATGCCACCCAGCCTGAATGATTGAGAGAATACAAACAGTGCAGCTGGCAACCATTGTCAGGAGGAGAGCAGGAACCTCCAATCCCGTGAGATGAACTTATGAATTATACGTAATGGATGAGCACATGTGACGGGCACTGTGGTTTGATACTTGTCTGTGGATAATTATATTCTGATGGCTTCCATGCCAGTGTTCCATCAGAAGCAACAGCACTGTGATGTTGGGTAAATGAAGTGTTCCTCTCGCCCCTGATCACCCGACCAATCCATTTGCTCCAACTCTGTCTTTCGGAGTTGATAGAGCTGCCTGGTGTAAAAAATAAACAAACAAATAAAGGGGTCATCTGTGTAATTTACCATATGAGTCCTGTGAAGACCTTTGAAATGACAGGTGGGTCTTACACCATCAGTTAAACTTTTATGGCAGTGCTGTCAGGATCCCTGCTGAAGCAGGATTGGTCTTATTGCTAAGATTCAGGTCCAAGCCTTTCTTGTATTAAACTATCACAACATCAAAAAGTCAATCTAAGGAAAAATAACAAAGGATAAAAAGACAGCTGTGGAGACCACTGTCATGACAAATGTCATCTCTGCTGTGCTTCACGAACCAACAGCAGCTGAGCTGGAAAAACCTCCATCAATGGCATTTTAGTCTCATTTCATAACCTAGAGCCATTTCTAATGAGGACTGTTATGGAACTGTAGAGTTTTCATGTTTTGGGAAATCAGAGCACTGTAGCTGTTTCAGGTGAGCTCAGGGTAAACAACTCCTGAGCAGCTTCCTTTCTTTGTTCCTCTAAATGCCCCCCACCCCACTCCACCTGTACTGCTGACCTGTTCTGTCTTCCCAGCCGTCTGTTTTGTATGAGCAAAGCGCGTCAACCAGTTCAGGAGATCAGAGCAGTACAGTCTCTGCCTTTCAGTTATTCTCATTATGGTCAGGATAGCCTTTCCTTGTGCAGCTGTGGGAACAGTCGGGGGGGGGGGGGGGGGAGACNCTGTTTGTATGAGTGATGGGTTGGAGGGATCCAGCCAGAGGGGAAAGGGGTGTGGGGGGGGGGGGGGGGGGGGTAGACAGCTTGGTCTTTATGGACCAGAGGGATTGCACCCCCTCCCTCTCTTGCTTATCCACATGCCCGCTCACAACCTCTCCTCGATCTCCTTCCCTCTTTGCTTGCTTTAGAGGCGTGTTCACATATGGAGGCTCATGGCGTAGGGCTTTGCTGACAACACCCCCCCACTGCCTCCCTCCCTCGCTCCCACCTTCTTTCTCTCTCGCTTGCTCGAGCCTCCCTCCTGTGTTCTTCTTGATCTTGGTTTGTCTTGGAGACAGTGCGATTGGGAACAGAAGATACTGGCAGGGGGCTTCGGAATTAGCCTGAAATATTGAGAGGAAACAGTGTGGGATTCTCAGACTCGCAGAGAAGAAAAGGCTTGGCTCATGTTTTATTTGTCATGGAATAAATGATCCTCAGCTGCTTCTCCTTGCCTACTTTTCCTCTCATCTTGATCTAGCGGACATAAGAACTGCAAGAGTGTGTCTTTGTTTTTCCAGTTTCCAGAACTCTACTCTCATCCTTGGTTTCTAATCAGTCGACATCTTCACCCTCAAACCGGGAACTGGATTTTGTTAAATTCAGGAGGGTCTGGATTCGGGGGACTTTGACTCCCCCTCTCCCTCGCACTCTGTATGCCGAGGGCTGGACCGGGAGCTGGGTCTTCTCTGCAGGAGAGGATGACAGACATGCTGGTATCTGACTGCAACCTGAACTCGGTGTGTGAGCAGCTGGAGCGCTGCTGTGTGGAGGCTGGCCTGGACGAGCTGCCTACGAAGAGGCAGTCCAACACCGGGGCCAAACTCTGGGGCCGTGTGCGCAGCAAGCTGCTCCGACAGAAGGTCCCTTCTCTCTGACCACAGGGGAAATAGTCATGACAGCAGGAGGGGTGAAGGGGGCTATGAGCGCGAGGGCCGCAGTCAGCCAGACGCTGGCTGGTACCAGACCTCTGTGTTGTTGACTTGGATATTGCCCTTAGATTTAGTCTTGTTAGTTTGTTCTTTCTAGAACTTCTTTGCTTCCTGTCAGCCAGGCTGGGGAAGGTAGCTGTGCTACAGGGGGAGTGGGTGTGTTCAACACAGGTGAGTGACAGGGGAAATGGCTTTTAATTTGTTTCGGCCTCACTGCCTTGTGTTATGGTGTGTAGGATAAGTCCGGTTTTAATGAAACATTCCTCATCAATAGTGCCCATCTGCGTCACTTTTTGAGTTGGATAAGACAGGGCGTGTTTGCTGGGGGTGATTCGTACAGACCCAGACCTTTCACTACAGACAACAGAGCAATGTTGTGCATGTGCTGGACAGAGGGGGCAGCTGACTCTTCTGGAATTATAATGAAAATGGGGCTGCTTGAAGTGAGCAGTTTATTGTAGGTCAGCTGTCTGTCATTGTGCACTTTCAGCAGCCTGTGGAAAAGCTGGGCTCAGGTAAATACCTGTGCAGATATGTCTGTAAATACCTGTGTGGAGCTCCTTTCCCTCCTGGTTGTGAGAGCTGAAAAAGGCTTTTAAACAGATGAATGTCAGTTGCTGGTGCTGTGCATGTTAAACAGTCGCAGCTGTCCAGGCCATTTTCCTCCTTTCAGATGAAGGCCAGAGGCCCGCAATGAAGCTTCAGGGATGTGGACAGGCTGCAGGCCGGATCGATGTGGTAAGGGTGAGGCCTGTGAACTTTAATCCCCTGTTATCATTCTACCAGCGTCAGGGCTGCAAACACTGACGGTGGAAATGCAGCCTTAGACATATTCTAATGAAGAGCAGTTGGGGGCTTTGAATCACCCGTCAGCTTCTCCTTTGTTCTGCAATATCAGTGCTTTGAACTGAGCAGCATAAATCACTGCTGTAGATTGAGCAGCAGAGTAGCAGTTCACACACATGCACAAACGTGCACACAAACGCAGAGTCGTGCACATGGACCAGCTTGGAGACCTCGTTCATTTTCGGAAGAGCTTTGGTGCGAATTTTGTGCAAAGCCACAGACCGAATGATTGCTCAGTTCTCCCTCTTGCCACTAATAAAGTCTTTCAGTTATGAGCCAGGATATTTGTGCAAAAAAAAACAAGAGCAGTGGATCTAGATGGGATTGTAAGTCTGCTGTACTAATCATGCAGACCTCTGCTGTCCTCTGGGACCCCAGGGGAAGACAGGGGTGGTGTGTGCAGCCACCGGGGTGAGGGCTCTGCTTCTGGTTAAGTTAGAGCGAGCAGAGAGAGGCCACCCTGCAGCCAGCACCCTGACCAGGGGGGTCCATCTCCTCAGGACCTGGCCTTCGTTACAACTCCAATTAACCAAATTAAACTTGTGGTTGTGCAACTGAAAGTGGTAATTCTTCAGCCTGCCAATACAGCCTCTAACATGTAACTCCATCAAAATGTAATACTGCTGCTACAGATTTAAATGTCACCCATTGATGTAATTAATGGTTTTGCCCCTAAAACAAATCTCATTAATATATGTTGTACAACCCATTTATTGGTATATTTGTGGCCTGGATTAAAAACATGACCTGGTTTGTTTAAATGGTCTGTGCTGGTCCTCAATGGTGTCATATGTGCTGCTGGTCTATGACCCTATGCCCCCCCACGTTGACACACGTTACTTTGTTCACGTGTGAAACAGGCTGCTTGTGTTGCCGACCTGACTGAGGAACTGAGCTGGAGCAGCTGTGTGTGAATGAAACACAACAAATGAATGTGTGGTGAAGAGGGAGCTGTTGGAAGTGCGAGAATCAAACACACTTGAGCACATTTGAGCCCTGTGATCAGTGAAAAGATTTTGTATCGCATGGTGGTCTTGATGTTTTTGCAGTTGATTCTGCATGTCACTCAGTCCAGTGCATGTTCATGAAATCAACTATATCATTAGGTTATGTGAGTAATCACAGTGAAGGAAATGCTGCCAGTAACTCAACCCATGTGCATCACTGTACTTAAAAAATAAAATTGTAATCGACAAACTGTACATTGGCATTTAAAATGGCAAAAAAGGCAGATAAAATCTGAAAACAGACTTGTCGGGGGGGGTTGAAGCCATTGGAAACAGTTTCACGTTTGACTCAACATCTGTCTTACTACTCGTTTCTAATAGTGTTTCGATGGGGGGGGGGGGGTTGTTTGAGCTCTCAGCTGTTTCACACTCATGATCGTTATAGTGGCCCAGCATCAGCAGAGCAGCTTTACAGGGTTATTTAGTCTTGTGTGCAACACAAAATTGTCAATTGTGTGCTAAACTCAGGAACATCTGAGCCAAAGTGTTAAATAAATGTGATATTGTGGTTTATTTTACCAGCACTATCTAAACAAGTTACCCAGCTGAAACTAAACACAAGTTAACTTAGTTAACTGCACTTTCAGAGGAACTTCTTTCTTAAGCCAAGTATTATCTTGCAGTTCTTCACTTGCTCAATGTGAAAATCCCTCTGTGCGAAACGCGTGTTCATGGGTTTGTGAATTTGGTATTTTGTCCTTATAACCCACCCCCACCCCCCAGTGACAGGAATGGTCACAGGGTCATCTCCAGGACTGTTTCAGGGGCAAATCCCCAATGCCATTTTGCTTGCAGTTCCAGTAATGCCTGGGTAAATACAGTTCATACCCTGTTCTCAGTACACCTGGTTTAGTAATGAACTCTTGCTCTGCTGTATAGCGACTGAGCATCTCGCCTTAGTAGCCCTGCTGCCCTGGTAGTGTTTCATCGTGGCTTAAGGCCTCTGAGGGCTGTTGCTACTTTACACTGTGCTCCCAACTGCTCACTAGCTTGAGGCTAGGATCACTGCCAGTGCTTGGCAAGGGGGGTGAGCAGAGCCTCATCTGGTCCTTATCACCTCAGCTTGCACCCAAATGGCCCTCTGCTCCTATGTGCCGGGTGTGGGGCTGGCCAGCTCCTCACGTGGCATCAGGACAGGATGTCAGCCAGTGGAGGTCATCAGTCACCATCGGAGGAGGGTTTTGCCTTTTCTTCACAGATCTGCTCAGTGTTCAGACTTGTATCAGGTACAGAATTCAGTGTCTGCAGACTCTGATCTGCATCTGAGATGCAGTCGGTTTCTTCAAGCTGCGTGTCATCGGAGGATCAATTTCTCTCGACGTTTATGGTGGAAGGGCTTCTTTGTGGCTGTTTTTGGTTTGTTTACACTCTGGTGTTCCCACTAGTGGCCTTGACTTTGGCTTTTTTATATCAACCCTTTCTGATTTTGTACAGCTTTTCCAGGGGACTCAACCCAGGTGCACATCAGTTGCCTAACAGCACCCCCCCCCATTTTGCTGTAATGTGCTTTATGTCCCCATAATGTATACAGTTTTTGGTTTTCAACTTGAACATGTTGTGTACTACAATTTTAATCAGTTGAGTTTCACTACAAATAATCCCTTAGCTATTCAGTTAATCAGCTTCCTATGAATCTCCTCATTTTCCTACAGAAAGAAATGGAGTGAAATTCCTGTGAGATTTTGCCAGAGTTTATTGAAGGTAAAGGATCTTAAGAAGAAACTGTTCCATTAAGAGATGTTCTTCTTTATGACCAAATTGATCTCATGCACTTTTAATTTTTGGAGGTTAATTGAGAGGTATGTATAAGTTGAGGGTCTGTGAGTTGGGCCTCAATCCAGGTGGCTCTGGAGACCCAGTCGCACTCAGTTATCAGCTGTTGTGAACTCCACTTCTGCTGTAACTGTTATGGGCCATAGAACCTGTTGTCATGGTAACCTTGCGGGATGGGATATTAGTGGAAGACACTACAGTGTGTGCTGGGAACGGCACCAGACAGCGAGAATATTTGTCCAGCCAGGCCAGTTTCTAGGCAGAACAAGTGGCATCACTGCATCTAATGATAGAGCTTCTCTGACATGGCAAACCTTTCTCAACAGAATGGTCAGATTTTCACAAATAACGCTCTTTTTTGGAGAATAGAAGCCAAACCAAAAAATTGCTCCCTGGTCTCTTCTCTGTTTCTGTCTGGACAACTGTTTTGCACACAGTGCAGCAGGAAATAGTGAAGGAATCCCAGCCACCTCACAAATGAATGGTAGGCAGAGGTTATATCATATTTTAACTTGGGAACTGTTTTTATTTTTATACCAGGATTAGTTGAAGCAAATCCTGCTTCAGTTATGTAACTTTCCATTGTTCCCCTTTCACTGAAATCAAGAGAGGGATAATATGTTTTCCTCTGTCTTTGCTTCACATATCTGAAGATTAATTCAGGAAAGGCTGAAGATTATCTCTGTGCATGGAAGGGGTCAGAATTGTCATAAGAATTGATAAAAAGGCACCAGCATCCTACCTGCTTCAGGAATCCCATTAAAACGAGAAGTGCTAGAAGCTCAACACTGCTCTGCTTTGTCCATCTGCTCAATCTGTGCTCAACTGGTTCCTTCAGCTGTGCAATTTCATAGCATTTATTTTTTCCTGCGTCCCCTAAAAGATGCTGGTTTTATCGGTAGAATGCGATCTGAGAATCTATTATTTTGTTTGCAATTTTAGGTTCGTAATTTTAAAAAAAGAAAAACGCTTTTGGAATGGAGAGATGTTTTCTTCAACAAAGCATTTATCCTTGCTTTGTTTTGAATAAAGATAAGTGCAGACCCCCAGCTGAGGGGAAAATGTGGCATTTTGACTCTGAGATTCTGCATAACCATTGAGCCCCTTTGAGCCTCCCTAATCAATCATGAAGCCGTTGAGGCAAAGCAGAGCAGATGAGTCCTCCTAGACACAGTTCACACTGTCACATGTCTGCGGTGAAGATTTGATGACGGCAAGAGGGTAAATGTTGGGCTAGAAGTGAAGTTCCCAGGGAGTTTTAAATAGACACGGGCTTGTCTGGAAATTTCCACAAGGCAATGGAAAATGGGGTCTTTGGTGAATCACTGTAAAAATATTGCAGCGATGCTTGATAACGGAGGAGAAGCTGCTTGTGATCTCCTGTCACAGATTAAAAGTGACTGTGACTGTAACTGTAATGATGTTTTTTTGGACATGAAATGAGTGCAAGTTCACGTAGAGAAAGGGCACTGTGCTCTGCACTGGCTGCCCTGCAGGCGCCATCATGCTGGTGTTCAGCCGCTTTCCGGTCCTGGAGGAACAACCTTTCTGGGGAGGGTTTCCTGCCGTGTCTTGTAGAAACACACTTAAACATGGTGAAACTCAATGTTCCTACTTTGCAGTTTGGCTGTAATTGTGAATTAGAATTTTAAAGAGTGGTTAAAACATAGTTTTTACAACATGACCCTTTAGTTGAAAGTGCTTTTATTCAAAGTAATTATAAAAATAATAATTATTAGAGTATTTCTAATAAATAGATGGCTGCCTTTTTTTTTTTTTTTTTTTTTTTTTTTTTTTTTTTTTTTTTTT
>UFQX01000048.1:337487-474785 GCA_900497675.1 Arapaima gigas
TTTTTTTTTTTTTTTTTTTTTTTTTTTTTTTTTTTTAAGTCATTTGAAGTTGTGGTACAGCTGTTTCCCACAGTTGTGGGAAGGCTGAAATCTCCCTGGTCTCGGTTGGGAAGTCAGACCTTGAGGGACATTTAATGGGCTTCACTGCATGTCCTGCTGGGGTGGGAAGAAGACCATCTGATGGTTTGTTGAGCAGAGTGTGGGTCTGCTGACATGTACAGTTGTGCCTGTGTTTGCATGTTGGGGGGATCACTGTCAATCCCCTGGTCTGATGTTTACTGTGAAGTTTTTCTAGTGGTTTTTCATTGGAGGACATCTTGCTGAAGGGCTATTCTGAAGTCTTCAGAACATTCTGGAAGATGTGAGGTTACATGTTTGACAGTGAACTGGCAGTTGTTTTGAGGCAGTTTCTAGGAGCTATGGAGGAAAACATGCTAATAGTGACAAAAAACAAGTGTATCTCACCTGAATATAATGCTTGCAGAATAAGAGATGTTCAAGGTGGGAAAACAAAATTCTTCAATCTCAGTGTTCCTCCTTTTTTCAGCTGGATCCCCAGACTGTACAGTCTAAGAACTGGCACATGGATGTGATAGAAATGAATGGGGTAAGAACCAGCATGTACATGCTGAGCTTGTAGTACTCCAGCTCTTCTAGAAATCACTGACATTGTGTTTTAGTCGCTACTTCTGCTGCTGTTCTCACTTTAAAGTCATCACCTGATTCTCTTCAGATCAAAGTGGAGTTCTCCATGAAGTTCACGAGCCGGGACTTGAGCTTGAAGAGAACACCGTCGAAAAAACAAAGTGGGGTGTTTGGAGTTAAAATCAGCGTAGTGACAAAGTAAGTCACTGAACTTTTCCTAACCAAGGAAAGTTCCTCTGTCAGCTCTGTTGCTCTGATGCAGCTGCAAAACTCAGAAGTGATGCATCAGGGCTGTTGTGTGTCTTTCTTTGCAGGCGTGAGCGCTCCAAAGTGCCTTACATTGTCCGTCAGTGCATCGAAGAGGTGGAGAAGAGGGGTATAGAAGAGGTGGGCATCTACAGGATCTCTGGTGTGGCCACGGACATCCAGGCGCTCAAGGCAGCTTTTGATGCAAGTAAGAGAGCAGGCTTGCTGCCCTGGCAAAACTGGGGCTCAACCAGGACTGCTGTATTCTGCCTTTCACCGAATTCCCCAAAATCTGGCAGCAGTCCTCAGGTTCTTTTTTTTTGTTCCTCAGGAACAAATGCAGTCATTAGACCTCCTTGCTTTGCAGATACCAAAGACATCTTAGTGATGCTGAGTGACATGGACATCAACGCCATAGCCGGCACCTTAAAGCTGTATTTTCGGGAGCTGCCAGAACCTCTACTTACAGACCGTCTTTACCCAGCCTTCATGGAGGGGATAGGTAGGCTGCTGCTGCTCTGAACTGTCTGTTATTCCATCAGATGGTAAAATGCCAGATGACCTTATAGCGAAACCACCCACCTAGCTGCTTTTAGCAGCTGAGGCTAATTAGACTTTGACACAGGTTGGGTTGGAATCCTTCTCCTATTATAGGGCCCTTTATTAAGATGCTTACCCTGAACTGAAACTGTAACACACCCTGTTGTACAATAAAACTGTTAATCACTGTCAAGGTGCTCATTTGGCAGTGCAAGTCCCTTTGGACAGCAGTTTCAATTAAATAATAATGCTACTACTCCCTGTGTGATGGTACAGCAGCTGACTGCCATTCAATTTACTGGGTCAACGTAAATTCCTAGCGGTGTGTGAGCAGTTTCAGTCATGTGAGAAGCTAGAGTGGGAATGATGCACATTATGATGATCCTTCTCTTCCCTGTCTCACAGCACTGTCAGATCCTGCTGCTAAGGAGAACTGCATGATGCACCTCCTGCGCTCTCTCCCTGACCCCAACCTTATCACCTTCCTCACCCTGTTGGAGCACCTCAAAAGGTAACCACAGAAAGAAGCGCTTCCCGTGTGCATCTGTTCGTCCAGCCAGCTGAGAAGATGGCAACTTGTCCTCTGTGTCCCCCCAACTCCAAACAACCACTTTACAGCTCTATTTTGCAATTGCCTGACTCCGGGGGGTGACACCCTACAGTGAACCTGAATGATTTTGTGCAATACACATACCAAGTCGCAGTTTTCCGAGAAAATCACAGCGGTACATATGTGCTTCAGGACCCTCAGCTGTATGTGTGGAATGCAGCCATCCTCACGGCACAGGGTAATGCACTCGAGTTAGTGGTCAAAGTGGTCACTGCTGTCTCCTGTAGTGATCAGCAGACTGAGGCCATGAGTACTGTCAGCAGCAGCCCACTCTCTTGAGCAGAGAGGCTGGTAGCCCATCATACCACTTCCTATTGGGCAGCGGCACAGTGTAGCTACTGGCTACAGCTGAATGAACTTTTCACAGAGGGAAGTGGGGCTGGAGAGCAGGAATGTCTAGAAGGTAACAGAATTCTGAGTACATCTATCCTCTGGTTTATGTTCCTGAAAACCAGATATAAACCTTTGAACATGAATTGGGGAAACCCCCCCCCCCCTCCCCAAATCAAACTTATTTGAAGACAAGGGTTAGGCAAAAAAAGTTATATGGGGAGCTTCAAACATAAACTGAATTTTGGTACAAGAACCAAAAGACTTTCTGTTGGGAAAAGATAAACAGGGAGGCATGTAACAGGGGTTAGATGTACATCTTCTCGTCTTGGGACCGCATGGTGGTGCAGTGGGCAGTTCTGTTGCTGTGTAGGCCTGAAACCAAGTCAGTGAGTATAGAATTTGCATGTTCTCCTCCTGTCTGTTTCCTCCAGTTGCTCAGAGTTCTTCCCACAACCCAGAGACAGCTCCATTGTCCCCTATTTGTGTGTGTGTGTGTGTGTGTGTGTGTGTGTGTGTGTGTGTGTGTGTGGGCTTGCTTGTGATGGACTGGTGTTCCCCCTCCTAACCTTGTGCCCAGGGAGATCAGCTCCAGACCATCCTGACTAAGATGAGCAGTTAAGAATAGTAGATGCATTTTCCTTCATTCCTACTGCAGTTCTGTTTATTTATCTGCATATTCTTTTCTTGCTCATTTCTATTTTTCAGTAAAATTCTATGTTCATCTGAATTCTTTACCTGATGTCACAGGTGTTCAGCTGACACCTGCTGGCCATCAGACAGAACTGCAACTTGCATGTCGCCCTGGAAAAAGCATCCGGGAAAGATTGTGAGAGAGTTTATCCATCATAGAGCCTTTGTGTTAGAAGACTATCTGTGAGCAGCGGACCGTGTCTGATGCTGCTGGATGTGTTCTCAGTGGAACGTGTGTGATGTGCAGCACCACTTTGCTGACACACACACCACATTCAAGTTGCATGTAGACACAAGACATCCTATATGTACATATTGCCCCCAACTGTTTACTGTGGCATAGCAGCTGGGATGGACCTTGTAGGTACAGAAGACATTTCTCATCTCCTCCATGTGTAACTATGTGGGAACAGCAAAGAAGCTCAGTGTTGATGATGCCATCGTGTTACCAACAAACTGGAAAACTGAGGTCAACAAGCATCAGTGTATGAAATGCGGTTTCCGTAGGTGCAGACTGTCCAAATTGGTCATCAGTCCACATTAGACAAGTTCCACTTTTGCACGAATGAATAAACAGAAATGTGTTGTTTAATGTCCTCGGTGGACACAGCCCAGTTTTTACCCTTTAACTCATCTACCTGGTTCCTTCATATTTTTGCTTTCAAAGAACAGAGCAGTTTGTGTTTATATGTGGGTCATTTGATACACAAGGACTTTGTCTGCACAGGGTTGCTGAGAAGGAGCCCATCAACAAGATGTCGCTCCACAACCTGGCCACTGTGTTCGGGCCGACCCTGCTGAGGCCATCTGAGGAGAGCAGTAAGGGGAACATCACCCTGGCCTCAGACATCTGGTCACACGACGTCATGGCGCAGGTAGGCTTCTTGGAACCCAAACTGTTGGAACAAACACAGTCCTGGTACAGCTGCGCGGCTGAAGTCTAACTATTGGAGACAAACACTGTAGAAATATGGCACAGCTTCCTTAGGAAACCTAAACGTGAGTGGCACATATATTCATTCATGTTAAGATTCTTGTGGGCTGTTTGCTGTCACTGTTTCCTCGGGTTCCATCACAAGTGATCTTTTCAAACATTGCTATTTGTACGTTTTCCCCCATAAAGTTAAAACGTGAAGTTTTTTGAAGCATTTTTGACATGAAGTTGGTCAGCTGCACCACCATCAGCACCTAAATTTAAACAGGAATCCTGCCTTTCAAAATCAGCCCCCTAGTCGGTCTTCTGCTCCAGTTGTTGCCGAACAGGACGTGAGGTTATTTTTCAAAGATAAATAAAGCCTAGTATAGCCAGGGTTAGAATAAGATGAATGTGTTCAGAGAAGTTGAATGAGAATGGTAAGCTGCTCTCCAACAGGATGGCTCTGGGGGAAAGGCACCATAAAGGTGAAATCCAAACAGTCCAGCAATGGGATTGCTGTGGTTTTACTCCTGTCAACTGACGTATCTGTCCGCTTGCAGTCGGCTGTGGTCATGAAAACCCAGCTTGTGCTTCCCACTTCCCAGCCTTTTAACATCAGTGGTTTCCTGGCAACACGGTGCCTTGGCAACAGATGTGGTGACACTGAACCTGTATGTGTGCCTCACCTGCAGAGTGTACCAGTGAAGCTTCTGATTTTATTTAAATTATTACCTTTGTATCAGTTGAGCATCTGTTTGCCTATAAGATATCATTGTTGTGAATGCCAGATAAGCGTTTCTGAATGGAAATGGTGAGATGAAGCCTGTGATCTCACTGGCTCCTCCTCTTCACTCTTCTCCCAGGTTCAAGTGCTTCTCTACTACCTGCAGCACCCGCCCATCTCCTTTACAGAGCTCAAACGCAATACCCTTTACTTTTCCACCGATGTCTAGCCGGGGTCCCTAGCGCCCTCAATGAGTCAACTCCAGCATCTCCCCGACACTCCTTTTTACTGTACAGTGCTAGCAAGACACAGGCAAAAAAAAAACGGCTCTCGCTGTGTTCCTAAACGTTTTGTGTAGGCCGAGTGGGTCGGCCTGGACCTGACTGGCAAATGACGAGGAGCGGTGCTCAACTCATCCACGAGCCACTCCACCCTGCCCAGCATCTTAGTCCTGCATTAAAGGCAGGAAGAGTTGAGGTTGTGGTTCAACTCATTGGTCCCAACGGCAGGCTTCGCCTCCTCTTTGCACTCCTGTCTTCAGGGCCTCCAGAATGCATCCAGTCCGTTGCAGGAAACAAGGAGCCCGGCTTGGTTCCTGCCGCAGTGCCATGGACCCGTCAGCCAAGCAAGGAGACCCTGTGGTTCAGCCCCTGTCTGCCAGACGGGGTGGTGAACATGGAGCGTTGTAACTGTGTGTAGCATGGTGGTGTCTATCCAGTCAAGTGGTTCCAGAATTTTTTGTTACTTTCTTCCCCAGAGGTATTCCAGAAATGGCATTTCACATATTTTATAAATATTATTTGTTTGACGGTTTCTTTATTTCCTTCACTTTGTGCATGTGATTTGAGGAGGGTTGTGTGCATGGCGCCGTGGCTCGGAGAGAAGTTGTGACAGCACGCGGACTGTCATTTTCTCAGTGTCAACATCTCTGTGAGGAGCCCATCCAAATCAGGAGCACGGCCCTCTCTGACATGAGCTTAGGCGAAATTTGCCCTATTTATTACGAATATTACATATATATGTGTGTGCGTGCGTGCGTGCGTGCGTGCCTGTACAGTCCATCTATAGAATGACTCCACATGAGTCCATTGTTTGAAGTTTACCCATTAGTGATGTTTTTAGTTGCATTTCTCATTGTCACATGCTGGCTGAAGTAAACTATAAAAATATGAACAGAAATTATGTACAATTTTTGCCAGATTCTTGAACCTTTTGCTCAAAAATGGGAGGGTTATGAACACTGAGTGAAAGGGTGTTTTGTCCATTGCAAGCTAGTTCTAGGATGATTTATGTAATTTCCCCTTCAACGCATGTTCAGCTGTCAGGCTGGGTAACAAGAAGGTCCCGCTGTTCTGTATCAGCAGTAATGATCCCTGTAGAGCCATGGAAATTCAGCCTTTCTGCTGTCAAGCCTGCAACCTATCTTAAAATAAGCACTGTTAGATGAGTAATATTTGATATTTTTAATATGAGTCAAGAAAATCAAAACTGTATTTTACTTCCATTGGGAAGCTATTGAGTAAACTGTATTAACAATAAGGGTAAATGTTGATGTGAACTTTTTTAGGAAAATAAAGTGTACAAAAAAGTTTGCTTGTCTGTCAAAAAATGAACCGATCTCATGGGCTAAATACAGAGTGCACAGTGTTAAATCAAAAGGGAAATAATTTTGAAGGGACTTATTCGCTTTTTAATCTTCACCACACATGAGGTACAGAATGGAACAAAATACTTTCCTCCCTCAATGATTTTTATTACTATAAAATTTACTGATTCAAAATTATTTGTCAAGCCCACCCCTGCACAGGAAGCATACACATTCATATGAATACACATTCATAAACCAAACCCATTCTCTCCATTCAGTTCAACACAGTTATATTGATCCCTGCTTTCCTTACAGGGCTGAACAATGTTTTGATACATTTGAAGTCAGTTTCCCTTGTACTTGATGCATAAAGATTTTTGGATGTGGCCTGAACTATCTTACATCAGCACACTAGAAGATCCTCCGTTGGTCAATGTGCAAAACATAAGTTACTAACATCTCGTCCTGCTTATGGCCCGAGCCCACAAACATATCCTGACACAATAGGCACCCAAACGCCCCACGGCAAGACCGACCAACTGATACTTGCCAGCAGGCTGCAGCAATGGAAAACGGCCATTGTAGTGCTCATCGCAGGTAATACTCTATGGCAGCAGAAAATGCAGCAAAGCCTCCACACCCCAACACTCCTGCCTTCAGGCCAGCTGTTGAGGGAGAGAGCAATTCCAGCTGATCAGATAATGTTCAGATAGTCAACATCTTATAAGTCAAAAACCTACAGTGTGAGAATGTCACCAATAGCTGGGACAGAACAGCTGCCCCAGGGCAGTCAGTTGCTGTTGTGGGAAAGGCCAGTTCAATTTGTTTACAGCCAAATATGTAAACCTAAACCATATGTCAGTTTTGGATAGTAACTTTTTGAAGATGATCCCAAGATCTGGCCTGAGTGCCTTTTCTCAAAGGTATTTTTTGTGTGATGCCTTACAGTGGTCTGTGAACATCCACGCTGTTGTTTTTAAGCCATTCAGGTGTAATATCCTGCTCCCACCTAAGGCTTCAGTGAGTAGCTCCAAGGTTAAGTGCCCCGGGCCTTAACTACATTATTCTACTTCCAGTTGCTGGTGCACCCAACTGAAAAGGTCAATGTAGAGAATGCGGCCAGAAAAATGTTTCGCTGATGAACAATACACACCCCGGAATCCAATGGCACCTCCAGTTACACAGCCACTGTACACAGCATTCTTCCAGTCAGACTTCCCTCTGTGCTAATAGAGAGAAAAACCCAACATTTCAGTGCCCTGAATACATAGGGAACAAAGCAGGTTTAATGAAAGACAAATACTAACATCCCAGTTGTGACTTGGATTTTGCTCGTCTCCCAACACATTTACATTTATTCATCCAGAAGATGCTTTTCCCCAAAAACACGGCTGGGCTGCAGGAGGAAACCCACATCAAGTGGGGGAATTAGTTGCTAAGGCCATCGTTTATATTTATATAAACTGTGTGTTTCATTTCAACACTTTCTTCTTACAATATAGTCTTATAACATTTACTATTGTACTTAATTCTGTGTAATGCACATCTGTGGTAAATTGCTTTAACTTCACGCAATCTGTTGGCAGCAGAGGGTACACACAAATACACAGCGTAGAGTTCTGCAGAACACTTTGCAATTTTAAAAAAAAAACCATGTAACCCATGGTATCAAACACTTCTGACAAGCCACTCTGTGTTCCACTCAGTCATTTCAGGGTAACTTATTTGTACAAGTTAAATAATGTTAAATTATGTAAAACAGCTAAACAGAGGAGCAGCTGAACTTACTGATTCAATAATGCACTCGGTGCAGGAGAACATTGCACCCACAATGGCAAAGTTCTTGGCATATGACATTCCTCTTTGGCCCATGTCCTTCAGCACTTCCCTGGCAGTCGGCGTTCTCATCGGGTCTTTGGGGTCAAATCCAACATTGGAGTCGATACCTGCTGTGAAGACACCGAATGCTCCTCCCAGAACAAATCCTGGAGTAGAACAGTATGGCCATAAAGGTCACTCATTTGTTGAATTCTGTTATTTCCAAGGTCACATTAAAGATGGAAAATTGTATGGCATGACTCATTTTGATTTCTGGCTTCACATCACAAAAACCTGCAATCTCAATAAGGTTCTTGACTTTTTATATCTACTGTACATTGAAAAAAAAATTAATATAATACTAATTTCTAGAATTTATTTAGCTAGCACATTTTCCCCAGGCAACTTACAATACTGAAATACATTCATTTAAAATGCTCGTAAGAACACACACGATTCTTACTTCAAAATGATAAATTAGATGTAGATGTAACAACAGTATCTGACCTAAACATGTCTGCTCAACACTATTGGCACATTTTGATTTTTAGGTCTATAATGCTGGTTACAGGACAGCACAGGTTAAAATAATTAAAGGAAATGTGGAAATAGTATAAAAACTGACAATAATTGGCCCCTTTTGAACAATTCAATTCTGTTTTGCTAAAAGAACTAGATTGTAACTGCAGTGAAATTGGACTCATCTGTGATAAAATGCCAGAATTCACATAAATGAATTAACCAATGAAAGACAGCTCTGATGTTTTAAAAAGGTCACTTTCATTCCTTGTTAATTTTTCCACCCAAAAAAAAAAAAGTTTCCCTGAAAATAAAAATTCAGAAGATACAAGTCCATCTCCAGAAACCTCAAAATTCCTGTTTCCATAGTTTGCAACATTATTAAGTTTGCTGTTCACGGAACTGACAAGAACTTCCCAAAATGTGGTGGGAAGACAAAAACTGGTCAAAGTTATCTTTGAAGGTTGATGCGAACTGCTGAAAAAACATGTAAAGCAGCCTAAGAGCACCAAGCTGACCGAGATCAATCTGGAGTGACAGTTTTAACCTGCGCTGTGCGCCACACGCTAAACCAAGATGAGCCTTTTGGGTGAAAACCAAGGAGGACCCCACTGTTCAAAGACCAAACAAAAAGGCATGACTGATCTCTGCCCAAACCTACCTAGAGAAACCAACATCCTTCCGGGAAAATGTGTGGACTGAGGAACCCAAAATAGAGCTCTTTGGCAAAGCAGAACAGTGATTTGTTTAGAGGTGATGAAGCAAAGCTTATAAGAAAAAGAACAGCTATTTAAAGTTAAATATGGAGGTTGCATAATGGTGTGGGACAGCTTTGCTGTTATCATCATTTGATATTAAGGGAATCATGGATGAGAGGATCACCAAGGCAGTTTAGAGAGAACTGTACTCCCAAATGTCAGAAAACTAGGTACAGGTGGGTGATGATGGGTCCTGCAGCAGGACAATGACCCAAAACACACATCCAAAAGCACAAAAGAAGGGTTAAAAAGGAAAAGATGTTAAAGCAGCCAGCAATGAGTCCTGGTCTCAATCTGATTAAAAACCTTTGGAAAGAACTGAAATGTGCCGTTGGTAAAAGAGATTCTGCAAACATTCAAGAGCTGCAACAAACTGCAGCTGAAGAAAAACAACCAGCATGAAGGAGCTAGAAGCTTATAGATGGTGCAAGACATGTTTGGATGCATCATCATTGCTAATGGTTGTGCAACCAAGTATTATGGAAGAGGCCTTTAATACTGTCCAGCTTTTCTTTTGTGAAAAAACTACACACAACTTGAATGGACATCTTATTAAAATTTTCTTTTGAGCAAATATTGGCAAATTCCTGATTTTTTCTAAATATTCTGTACATGACACATAAAATGCAAAGCTGCCAATAAAGTTGACCAGAAATGTATTTAAACAGCTGGGAATTTTACTGTAGTAGGATTTGCACTTTGCTGATACACTACTTAGTGTCCTTGTTTTAATGGTCTTTCTGGATAAGAATGGATTAAAGAAATACGGGGGGGGGGGGGAATTAAAAAAGGATGCAGCTCACGGATTCGAATTTAATTCAACATTATCCAGGCTAAACAGCCATGTTCTTAACAGCTACGGCACCTGCTCCCTTCGCGATACTCAAGGGCACCAAAGCGGCAATCTCCACGTTACAAGCTCTGCATAGCACCTAAAATCATAGACTTATAGCGGTTGTTGGGGCTTCGAGCCCCCGCTGAACAGCGGCATTTTTACTACATGCAACGTGACATCGGGAGCGTCCCTGTACCTCCGACACAGGCCAAGAGCGCTTTGAACGCGCAGCTCTCCATCCCCCGCTCGATCATCTTCTGCTCCTCCGACTTGTGGGGGCTCGGCAGACCCCCCATCACAGCGAGATTCAGCTCCTTCGCCTGTTTCCTGTCTCCAATCAAATGCTGCAGGAGGAGACTGTATTGCAACTGCCCGCCATTGGGATTCAGACCTGCGGGGTTTGCGCTGGACTCGGAGGCCCGCGAGGACGCCGCCATGATGCTTGCTAATGTCGACTTTTGTACAGATTGCCACATTCGATATAATGACAGCAACAAATTCAAGCCGAAATTGGTAAACTGGCACATAATTTATAGTTTATAATGGTGGTGACCACTAAGATTATAGACTGCATTACTTGTGTTGCGCCGCTCTGAATAAAATCTTTATGTAGATTGGCGCAAACTAGACTTAACTAAAGCAGATTCGACAGATTTGGACAGGCGCCATTACGACCTGCCTGACGTGGCCGCTTGGGGGCGACAGTCGCCACAGTTTTAAGGACCAAACAACACAATAAATATGATGGCGGCCGGGCATTTCCTAACTGCTAATATTAATTCTGTTGAAAAATATTCAGTGACACGCTGCATAAAACACATTAACAGGTCTGAGATCAACAGCCTGTGAGCATGTTTGCTAACATTTCAGTCAAACTTGGTGCCCTTGGAGAAAAGCACACCTTTCCTCCCATACAGGGCCCGAGATAAAAGTGGGTTATTTGTTCTTATCTCTGTCTGTTTGCTCTTTATATACAGCTTTGCTTTTCAAGCCACAAACTTTTAAATTTTGCACAGTTGTACTTCTCACTATCTGAGGTTTTTGTATAATTAAGTTCATTAAACTCCAAAAAGTGACATTATTTTCAAATTTTTAAATTCTGTCATTGAAAAAATGTTTAGAAATTCACATACGTGTTACACTGATCGACTGGCACGACTATGACGGTAACACACTTTCTCACACACAAACACTGCTACACAAATTAGTAATGTCTCTCAGCCGGAACCTCCTAACTAATTCATCAGTACAGCCCTCTCTCTCACACACACACACACACACAAAAACACAGTACTACACACATTAGCAACCTGTGCTACTCAGACAGTTCTCAGCTAATCTATCTGTAGGATGACAAATGGGGCACTTTGGCCACTGAGGTACAGCTGTGTACATTAATAGCAGTTTTTAATGCACTGGATGCAAGTTTAAGGGTTACATAGTTTGCTGATATATAACGTATTACTCACCACATATTTGACCTTTCTGTGGAGCTCATGTGCAGTACATACACGTACTACACAACCAGTTTAACATCCTGATGCAGCAATAGGCTCCGAGCTGAAAAAGGCAAGACCCAGTAGTTGTCGTATGTGAGCATATATGTGTAAACACAATATATAAATCACACTGGTTTTTGTTTTTTTCCACCGAGAAAGAACGGGAACTGAGGGGAAGGCTTCCAAGATGGAAAAAAACAGCACCATCATCCAAGTCCTGATGCCAAGTGGCAACAGGACCCAGCATTTGTAATATCTCTGTAAACTGCTTTGTAAAATCTGTATAAAGTGAAAATATAAAAGTATTTAAACCTTTAAAATATTTTTACAAATAGTTTTCACACTTATTTAATTAAATAGATATAACTGTGTTTTTCACCATTATTAGAGTTCAACATGTAACATTTTCACTAATGTATGTAATGTATATAATGTGCTTCTATGAGTATGCATATGTAAGTGTTTGGTTCATCTGAAGCTGCCACCTTTCAGTACACCTGTGCATGTAAACTGCTTTACCTTAGAGGAAGCCCTTAGGTGTACTGTGCACAGTATTTAACTGCACGACCCACACACCAAAACACACAGACGGGCACGCTGAGTCTAAGCCACACTGACAATGAACACTACAATTCCCAGAAGCGCTTATGCCACTGCAGTCCTGAGCTGAAGACTAAACAATGGCGTGCGCCCTCTGGCGGAAAAAAAAGCGCTACTCCTCAGCATCGCGCAGCGCGTCACTGGTTTCGAACAGGTGAGGAGAAGGACTTATTCTTCAATATTTGCTGTTTTCTTTCTTCATGTTATTACGTTGACGTAGTGTTGTCTGTGTGCCACTTATAGTGTCGGTTTAACGCAGGTAACAGGCCTAGCAGTTTTGCCATAACCGTGAACTGGCACCCCAGTAGTTTAGTTCGATGACGTTTCATGTCTGTATCACGACAGTATGTAAAGATATTTATATTTCCTGTCAGCCGACTGAACACACCTCACTGCACACTTATTTCTGTTTGTATTTCCGGTTAAAGTCTATCTCGCGGACTGTCTGTACGGTGCTGTGTACAGTGAAAATACTGCAGTGTGTTCCTTCAATTATCATTTCAAGCCACACTGTAGTAGTAATAATTTTGAAGGGTAATACAGTAATGATCCGCATCAGAGACACGGACCGTGCCGCAGTGCCCTCTGACAGTCCCCGCACACCTGTACAGCAGGTAGCCTGCGTTGCCCTGTTTACCACGCTGTAATAGGGTACGGTGTGGTGAACTTGTCAGGACAGAGCAATACCTTAGCGACGAGGTGACTTGTTGAGTTTCTGAGCGTTCCCATCTTGGCCGTCCACCCCTTCAACAGATCCAGACTGTTCCCCCCCTGAAGGATAATGATGGAAAAGCAAAAGTCCTGGCGTTCCAAACCCTCTCTAAAAAGCTTTCGCACTGATCCATCCCCTGCACTCTTGACCTCATTCGTTCTTGTTTACATAGTTTTTGTCGCAACTCGTTCTGATTATTTCATTTATCTTTTATTCCTCATCTTCCCTTGAAAGCTATCCATCTGTCCAGAAAACTGCGCTCACTCTCCTATGTTCAAGAAACCTCCTCAAAACCCTCAGTCCAAGATTGTATGGTCTCTCCTTCTATAACCCTCGAATGCTCCATTTATGATTAATTAATTGTATTAATGGCCAGAAAAAACTTGTTGATAGCTAGCAGTCTTGAGCCATGATTAATCAGTCATTCCATAAACAGTGCCTTCCTTGCTTGGTCAGAAGCTCTATAATCTGCTAGCACTCTGTTTCTCTCCTCACTTATCATTGTCAGTGCCTCTGCTGTATCTGTATCAGTCGATGACTGCATTTTCTGTAACCCAGTAAAACAGGTTGAAGTCAAAGGATCTCCACCGAAATGATTTGAGTCTGACATGTCAAGGTGCTCTTAACAGGTAGATTGGTATGTCTCCTGCTCTCATCCTCAGTCTCCCTCAGCTGGTGTTCCACAGGGCTCATTGCTGGGCTTGTTATTGTTCTTTCCTTAGCTCAGTCAGTGTCATTAATGGGTGACAAATAAATAATTCATCTCTTTCCAGACCAGCGCATTAATTTTTTCTCACATTGTGGCATGTCTTTTCTGACATTGCTGTGTAGATGACCAACCAAAATCTATAACGTAAACTTTGAGACTAAAATCCTTCATCTGTCTGCTGGTCCTTTCACCTGTCAAAGACTCTATCAATCTGGGCATCTCTTGGTCTCTTAAGCAGCCTGGAAGTAGCGATTGATTCAATCTGCTGCTTCTCACAGCAACTTTTAAGCCATACCATGATCTTGCAGATACATCCTTTACTACATTTGTGGAATCCAGTGCTACATCACACAAACCAGTAGCTCATTTAGGCTATGGTGATATCACACCTGGATACTGCAACCAGTTTACCATCTTTTGGCATCAGCAATTTGTCATGTACAGCTGATCCAGAATGCTCCATCACAAGTTTGTCTGACCTGCCAAAACATTTGTCCTACATCCTTTTCTCTGTGGAAGAATGTAGTTTCATCTTAAAAGACATCAGCACCCTATTAACTACGGTATTTGATAATCAATCCTTAAATCCTAGTAACACAAATGGGTGCTTTCTTGGCATGAGGAGTTCAAAATTGAAGCAGTCTGTCCTCACTTTTGGCCCTGACATGCTGTAAGAGTCTTCCTCTCTCCCCCAGAACTTCTGAAATCCACTCCGCATTTAAGAAGGGTTTCAAAACCCATCTTTATAGACATTTTCACACCTGATGTCCTAACAGTTGTGTAAACTTGTTTGTCAACATCTGTTTCAATCAGCTACTTGCAGACTACCAGGCACTGTCTAGGTCAAAAAGGTATAGTGGTGGAAAGGTAAAAAGTAATAACACATTATATAGTCACCAAATGCTTTTATAATTAAAGTGGTTGCATTTAGTACAGTGTTTAGTACAGTGTTAGTGTTGTCAGAGAGAGTATGTAAGTGTGGAGTGTGTACCAACTGAGGCGGAGACAGTAATAACAAAAATATACACCGATTGTTCCTATTTTTGTGAGATCGTCAAGTGCTACCATCTCCGTGTGTGTGTGTGTGTGTGTGTGTGGAGTCAAAAAATCTGCCCATGTAATGTACGTATGCTCTGTGTGTGATGTTACCACTCCTGCTTCTCCAAAGCCTTGCCAGAGCCCGAATTTTAACCATTCAAATTACAAACTAAAAGCACTATATACACACATATACACACAGGTTTCTCTCTCCTGCTCAGCAAAAACAAGGCTTTCATTTGCCTGACATTTTACTGTAAAAGGATAAGAAATGAGATAGAACTACATTTAATATGTCGAACACTTGACAGAGCAAGTGAACGTGGCAGTGGGCTTGTGGGAAGACATTAGCCTACATCATATAATTAGCTTGGCAGACATGGTATAAATTACCAACTCTTCTGCAACATGCAGATTTTTCCAACTCTGCTAAAATTCTATTAAAGGTCAGTGGAATTGCCTTCATTTAAACTATTTATAATGGTTAGACCATAGGTTGTATAAATTGGTATGAGACCTTAATAAAAAAGTAAAACAAGAGAAAAATGACAGAACCTTTCTTTATTTAATTACAACTTTTTTGACAGGTATTATAGCTTGTAGCTATAATGTAATTGTCTTGAATTATTACATGGGGCTAAAGCTAATTTCTTATTGCTGATAATGTTTTTCAAAGAAAATCTAAAGTGAAAGTGTTTTTACTCCCACATTCCCAAAGATTTAAACAATAATAAGATTAGTCAAATAAATATAACGTTTTTTATAATGCACTTTAATTTTTGCTTTCATGAGCCGCTGTGCTGTGTATTAAAATGTTTTTCTTTTCCCAGTTATGTTAGAGCTATTTGCGGATAATTATCCATACACTCTAAATTACTCCATATTTACTAATTCAAGAAACAGAAATTAAAAGACCTTTTCTGTGGCTCAGAATGCTAAATTCTCTATTTGGAACATGCTGTCTTAGGAAAAGGACGTTGTTTCAGAGATTAGCCAGAAGTGTGTGTTAAGCTGCCAGCAACCTGCATACACCAAAACCTGTGCTCTGATTGGCTATTTTTAGTACCATATGTAGATTGATTTGAAACGTATGCGTCAGCTGCCACCAACTTAAATCTGAATCTGTCAAAAATAATGTTTTTATGTAAATGAAAACAAGACGCCTAGTGGTTAAAATATGAATAAATGATCATTTATTATTAAGGTAAGGGATCCATGCTGAAATAAAGTCTGATGATGAAATGTACAGTAAATTCTGTTTGCTACTTGGGAGTCAGCAAGAACAGATGCTCAACTGCCAAAGCACTGGGTTACACAGTGCTTTTTCACAGCTACATGTCCGGCTGCTGCTAAGCTAAACACTGAGGGAGCTGACTTCTATAAATAGGCAGCCGAGGGATGTGTCCTACCATGTGAGGGGAGGGTAGTCCTGTAGAGAGTGGGACTGCAGGGAGGAGGGTCTCACAGCACTAAGCATCAAACATGCTTCACACTTCCATCTTGATTGAGCTCCCTAGTGTGTTTTGCCATGGTGCAAGTGACTCAATTTGTGGCATGCTCACAGCAAAGCCCTGCATAACCATTAGCAGCAACCTCTTTTTCTTATAAACAATGAACCTGTAAAGGTCTGAATGTTTGTTTTTGTCCTTCATACCTCTGTCTCCTTTGAGTAGTATTAACCTAAGGACATAAGTATTTCATGAATAATGAGCTGTATTGAATGCTTCATACAGAAGTGTTTTATGACTTGTGGATGTATATGCTTTTGTGTGTATATGTTTGTGTACTTGTGTGTGTGTGCATTGTGTCCTCTGTTTTGGTCTAGAAGGAAGGACATGAGGTGAGGCACTGGAGAATCAGGAGCATCTCAGAGCATTGACCTGCATACTGATATATGATGTATAGAGCAGGGCTGAGAAATGAGGCTGTCAGTGTCACTTTCACCCAGATGCAACACGTCTTTTTCTTATGACAAATTCAAGGACACAGTGCAAAGCACATGGAGCAGCCTGCATACAACAGGGACTTGTTTAATTAGGTAAGGCACAAAATGGTTCCCTACAATTGGCATTTTTTCCCTTTCATGTTTCTGGGTCAGATAAATGTGCTATAAATCTAATACCAATGTGCTATGGTTCACACAAGCTCATTCAAAATGATGGCATACACATGTATGGTGTCCTGGATTTCAGATCTAACAAGCAAACTGCAGTTTTTCAGACTTTGGGGATGTGTCTCTAAAGTGGTGATGAGCAACACTAGTGTATCCCAGGGAACTGTAAACTGTCTAAATTCCTGTTCACCCTCTGTAGCTCTGACTTCAAATATAGGACTGAGCTATGTTACTTGCAAAAGTTCTCAGATGACTCTGTAATAGTAGGTTGTATGGACAAAACATAATGATAGGGACTGTGGATGTCTGATTGAGGACTTTGTTTCATGGTGCACCTCCAGCTCTATATCAACAAGACTCAGGAGCTGTTGGTTTTGGTTGGTTTTTGCTATATGAAAGATTTTTGCCTGGTTACCATTGAGAGTGTTGATATCAAAGTCTGCAAATGCTAGGAGGTCCATATCAACTACAAATCTGACACAGTGTGACTAAAAGATTTTTTATATTTGTAGTTTGACCTTAAATTTGTTTGGCTAGCTTTCCTGTGATTGGTAACTGAAATGAATCACATTTTATGCTTTTTTTAAATGGAAAATTAAGAACTGCACTACTAACAATATATTTTGTGTAAATGCATCAAAAAATAAATTGTGTGTGACAATCAGGTGTCATAACTAGTACTAATCAAGTGATTAACTACAACTATAATAAAAGTGTAATATAGAGAATATGATGACCAAATGAAATTAAACCTGCTAGATCAGTATCCCAATGTTCTGTTATACGTATAGGCAGTATTTGTTGAACAATTAAGTAGCACAGTTAACTGAAAGAGTATCAGAAAATGACTGGTTTACCCTTATAAAGTAAAGTACTGCAGTAGTTTTGATGAGTGTCTCAACAGTCACCAACTGGAAGGACTGGCAGGCAAACCTGCCAATGCTACTTTGACTAGCATAGCATTATCTGTGGACCCAGGCCATCTCTGTCATCTGAGAATGTTTTCTGCTGCTGTTAGACACAGTTGTTTGAAGCCAAACACAGCTGACAAACTCATATTTCTTAACAAGAACTAGAACGTTTAGCCTTCAGTGGGTGATGAATGCTCATTGTACTTTTCAATACGGTGCCACTTTGTCAATAACATTTCAGTGTAATGTGAACTGTACTCAATTTCAGAAATATTGTAAGTGTTATAATTTGAATCAACAAACAATACTGAATACTTACTTGTTTATCTACAGAATTGCATAATTGTAATATTATTTACCAGTTATGGTAACAGTGGATCCCTGACTTAGAAACTTTTGATTAACAAACTTTTTGCAGATAATTTTTTGTTGAGAAGTATTTTTTAAAAAATGTGACCTGGTATACAAGATTAAATCTAGCATCTAGGTCACCTAGTGTGTCCACACTGACAGCAATGGTATACAGTAAGCACAGCCTTAAGGTTTTTAGAACAGAGGAAAAGAAGCAAAGAGAACATGAATAAGCTGTAGATGATCCTATGGCTTCAACATCTGCCAGTTCTGAGCTCATCAGTGAAGCACCACGTCAATCACCCTGTTATTGTCAGCACTTAAATAAAATACAAGTTAGATTGTTATTTTAAATTATCCTTTTTTTCTTATCACACTCATAATATGGGCATTAGTGAAATTCATGTGACACAAGGGATGAAAGTCACAGGTGATCACAAACAGTGCAATGTAATTCTATATTAGGGATTACTTGCCTGACATCATAAATATTCATGCCAGGGGGCTTAGAATGGGCAGGTGCTTGTAGAGGGTCCTGACTGAAGAGAGACTATATGACACCTGAGAGCTTTTCAGTCAAATATCACTGTACTTTCCAGTGCACACTACTTTTTATATAGAATTAGAATGCAGTACAATTAGAGAATTTACAGTGAGCTCCATCTTGCTCTGTATCATGTTGAACTAAAACTTATAAAGGTACCATCAGTCACATTTAAATTTGTAAGTAGGGGACCCACTGTATAAAACTTATCATTTAGCAATATACTGTGGCCTGTTGTGGGCTGAGACGGAACAAAGGACAGCAGACAACAGGTCTCCAACAAAAAGACTTGATTAAGTTCAGTGCACCGTAACCACTTAAAGCCGCCACCCAAGTCCCACTCTCAGACACCCAATTTCGCTCTCAGCCCTCAGACCAGCTACTCATATAGTGTCTCTGATTGGTCCAAGTAGTTACAGCTTGTCATCATTAGGCTCCTTTGGGTCTCGGCAGAGCTAGGTAAAGTGGATCTGTCCTTCATGCCAGCTGCTTTTGGATGGGCTGTGAGTACTTTTTCCCCATTTGAAATAATGGGAAATAAGCATTCAGCATCTAAACCATTTTGGGGATGAATTAAAAAATACTATCACACATGTTGTTATATTGCATAAAAATATTAAGTGTGCTTTTTTCTTGTAACCTTTTGTCTTTAAGAAGGGGTCTCTAATTCTTGTTTGACAAACCTTGCTATGTTTGCATTTTCATTCAACACAAGCACAAATGAAATAGACTGTTCTAGTATTTAGCCAGCTCCTTATAAGCCCAAGATAGGTTTAAGTGGGAATTATGCAGAGGTAACAAGGGGTGTTAGTTCCATGTTGTTATTGGAGGAGCAGTGTAGTATCACTGTACTATCATAGTATCTTTAATATCCACACTGAGTCTTTGGCATCTCTTTGGGAAAATGGCCACATGATTGATAGGCTTCCAGCCATGTGTGTTTAAGCCAGACAGGAGAAGTGTGTCTGCCAGGGGGTGGAACAAGTTGGCAGGCTGGTATTCGATACATTGCACTGAAAAACTAGTGTTGAAGCTCATCAGATAAGCTTATAGCAGGAATAGTGAGACTGAATGGAACCTGAGACACTAGTAACTGAAACACAAACAGTGTGCATCTAGGAAGATGATGCAACTGTACTGTTGCTATCACTATAATAACCTTTTTCCACAGGAAGCAGTAATCCACCGTTTCCCTTCTAAAGATAGAACTTAAAGTTAGAGGTGTATGAAAGGACTCTGTGGAGTTCATTCCCTTTGCCCTGTTATTAAAAGAGCACCCCTGAGTTTTGCTGCTTTAAGGATATGACATGTATTATATCGGTAGCAGTTCTTGCACTGTGCCCTTCACTCACAAAGAGGCACAAATTCTGGAGTTTATACCCTTTTGTAGGCACTTTGGGAAGAAAAAGCTCTGACTGTTGTCTTTCCTTGTGTCCAACAAGGAGACTGTTTTTCACAGTGGGCCTAGCATGTCTAAGTTCAGTGTGCAGAGGACCCCTTGCCCTGCCAGTTGTCTCATGAGACCACCCCTCAGCCCTGCCAGAGGACTGCTTAGCAGAGAGGGCCCTTGTGCTTTCCCACTTTGAACAAATATCAGTTTCCACTGGATCACACAGTGATGTGTTCCTCAGCAGTACCACTATGCAATGCAAAGAAATGATTAAAATTATCTTTTAATGATACAAGACGCCTGTAAGTTTTATAAAGCAACAATGTTAGCCATATCTAGATGCATGAAGAGGACAAATACACATAAATTTTCATGTGTGATTTTACATTAAGTTCTAACTATTGACCAAATAGAGCTTTAAACGTTGCTAGAAGTCGCTAAATTATGTTTTGATTTCTTGGTATCTTTATGCCTATATTTTAATCACTATTTCTACTTTCTGTAACTGCTGTGACTCACAGGATTCAACCTGTGACCCATATGAGGATAAGCTTTTTTGAAATGGATGGAAGCATGGATGAATAGAGCTGTTGGTGCCCAAATCAGATATCAGTCTCGTATTTGTCCAAACCCACTAACAGAAGTATACTTGCTGACAGTTATTGTGTTTTGACAGATTTAGACATTTCTACTTTCCGATGTTTGATTAGAAAAAAATTTTTAAATGCCTTCAAACACTTTTAAGTAACAAAAAGAAGTATGATAATGTTCTATTTCACAGTACATACAATGTTGAATGTACCATATAAAAATTGCTTTTTAAACCAGACAAGAAAAACAAGTTGGAGGGTTTCTATTAAAAAGCCATCTGGGTATGTCAAGCATGGATTAGTTGTTTCTTCACAACCATAAATGTTTCACTGTTCTCCACCTGTATGAGCCATGGCCAACACCCATGATTTTCAAATAGCTGTCATGCTTGGGTCCTAAGATAGTAGTGAAGTACAATGTTGTTGTTGTTGAGTAATCACAAAGGAACATGCCTTTTGACTTGTGTTGTCAATAAGGGGTGGAAAAAGGTTATTGTGTTCTACAGGAGGAAATAATGTTTCTCGTGATACTTTCTGATAATGCCCACATTTCACTGAAAGGGCTACATTTGATAATTCATGACAAATGGATGCTGTAGAAGTAATGAGCTGAACTGTAGAAATAGTGACAACCTCTGGAAAATGTGTCCTTTGCTGTGATGACGTTGAGTAAGTTCCTCTTTTTTTCCCTTCACATCTGAAGCCTATTTTAAAGAACCAAATGAGGTCACTGAAATACAGTTAATGAGTAATTCACATTTCTTCTCTCAAGACTCCAACATACAGGATATGCTGATAGTGAGAACAGGAAATCAAGACCCAGGGGACCTGTTCTTCCAAAACTCAGAAAACTTGAATGAGAATCTGGACTGAAAGTCCAGAGCGCTTTATGACATGTTGTTTGGTTGTTATCAGACTGGTGTCAGGCATATCATATTCATAAAAATAAGCCTCTGTAAGCCTTACTAAAGGAAATAATCTTAAGTAGATTGTAGCATTAGATTAACCTTGTGTTGGGAAGTTGCAAAGTTTTTGTTTCCCTTTTGATGTGAAAAGTGCTAAACAAAGTTAAGTCTTCTAGTAGTATTCTCTGCATATGTATATAATGATGCATAACATTAAAAATTTTTTTATTTGAATCAAAGTAACTGCAGTGACTACAATACTTGTGCATTTTTTTACTTGACACTATTTCACTTTTGCTCAATTTTTGCTCAAGTGCTTTTACTAGAGTAATTACTTTTAAAAGTAGCAATATTTCAGTACAATGTTTAGCTACTCGGCCCACACATAATTTTACACATAACCAGATTCATCATTCAGATCCATAACAGGATGTCTGCTCATGAATATTAAATCTGCATGCATAGTCAAATCAGTTCTTACTGTCTTCTTTCACATTCTCTATTCAAATAAAAGCAAGGACATGGACATCATTTTGATTCACTTCCTACCAGTCTATTGCCATGGCTTCATCATGTGGCAGCTGTGTACATTTCTACTGCCAAGCAAGCTGTTGATATAGAAAATGATTTATTTTTTTGCTGAGGAGTGCAGATGGTTGCACTTTAATCACATCTTTGCAACTGAGGTGAAATTTTATTGTTTGTTGTTTTGCTGATAGCTTTATTTAAAGTAGCAAAATGTTCTCATTTTTACAGCTTGGTATCAGAGCAATTCTGAGTAAATATTTTGCTTCAGGTTACTATAGCAGAAGGGAGTTTCAAGATGGAATGACACTGTTGCATGAGCACAGAAGAGTCACATACAGGCCCCTAGTTTAAGTTCACTGTTTGGCTCCAAGTCAGTGCGGTTTCTTTTTTTTGGTCATTTTATAATTTTCCTGTGGTTTTATTTTAGTGCAGCGCAGCATGAAGTGTTTAAATAGGCCACATAGTGACATAAAGCATTCTGGATTTCCTGCTTGAGCCAGAAAATTGTTTTTTTTTTTTAAGATTTGTATCACTGTACATATTTTTAAGCCACACATATTTTTGACAAGTTTATACTCTGGGCTCCTTTTTACACCCTGAGAACTTGGTGAGGTTTGGCATGTGTAGCTACCTGCAAAATGCATGGTGCTTCCACCTCATTTTAATATCAGGCTGGAGAGAAATGTGGAATCTTGAAGAACAGCTGTTCATCAAACATAGATTGTGTAGATTAAAGAAATCTGTTCAAATTCAGGGCTGTTGCTTAAGAACAGTAAGCTGAACATTTTAAAGTCATTTTTTTTAAAGCATCTGTGTTAGCACTGCCTTATTGGTGTCTTCTTCTGAGTTTGTGTTTGTAAGTGAATGCTTAGTACATAAATCAATACAAGGAAAAAACAACACAAGACTTTATGCATGCTTCCTTTTAGTCTGGCAGGCATGTATCTTTATTCCAGGCCATGATATCACTGCTGAGCTATGGCTCACTTTTAGGAGACATTTTCAGGAGGTTTACTAGCTTAGGTATTAACAGGAGAGACCTTGTTTACTCCTCTCTACACAGAGTGAAGTGGTCAGGTCTTTGGAGAGTAAGGAAAAACCTAATTTTTTTCCTGAAGATTCTAGCAGTCAGCAGCAGAAAAGCTGTCTCTTACATTGTTTTTAGAAGTAAGAAACTGAATGGATTCACCACATGGTGGAACTGTAAGTTCCTCCTATCGTTTTACATATTAACTTGTTACTGGTAGTCCTGCTAGTAATAACTTTGAATGTCAGTTTTACAGAGTCAGGAATAACGTATTAATGCAGTACTTGGATAATTCCCATAGTGTCTTGTGTTGGTTTAGTGGGAATGCACTATGGCTCACTGAAAAGGCAACATTAATATGTATTAATATATACAAATTTATTGTTGTGGCTTTTTATGAATCTGTAGAAAGGTTTTTTAAGACTGGATGAACCACTTGGGAAACTTTTTTTATTCTCTGTAGTGAACGGCACTACTTTGGAAAACAACAGCCTGTGTATGGTATGAGGGTGTGGTGGCCCACTCTTCAGAACGTCCCTTTACTGCTGACCACAGGGGTGAGGCTTTTAAGCTTGTCTTCAAAAAATTTTCTTTTACTTCTGATTCACTCTTCTCATTTTCTGTAATTTTATACATCAAATCGAGACCTACAAAATGAGGATTCAGGGTTGTTTGTACACGTATTATAATTAGTCATCACTTCCCTTCACAGAAACCACTACTGTATTTATATCATTACAAAGTAGGCCTTTGTTATTTGTGTGTTAAGAGTTGAGCTGAGATCACCCGGCTCGAGTTTTGCATTTTTGCTTTTAACGGATCGCAGTACACTTCCCTAGGCAAAGTGGAGCAGCTTGCACTCAGTGTTGTGTCCCAGTTATGTGTATGTTTCTGAGCCTGCAGCCAGCAGTGTATTTAGTCAAAGGTATTTCTGGTCAGAGATGATGGCTCCTGAAGGCTAGGAGGATATGACAAAGCTTGAGAAAAAGTGGTGGGAAAGAAAGTGCCTCCTTTGCTTCAATCACCTTCTCACTCACGTCCTAACCCTGTCCCTCTCAGGTGAGCTGCGTGGTTTTCACATATTAATGACCAACAATGCCACTTCCATTCCCATTCTCAAAACAATCTTCAAGATGGGAGGGCAGAGGGGATTGATGTAGGAGACACCCAAACCTATCTGGAAGCTTAACATAGCTTGTTAAAATGAAAGACCAGTAACAGACATCTTGGATGCTTAGTAATTACCCTGGATACTGTGTTAGCTACTTTGTTACCTTTATCTTCTTACTGCATGACTTCTTTCTAAGATTTCTCAGATTTCAAACTGGATGGTGGAAAAATATAATTTCTTAAAAGCAATATGTTAATTTGCTGCAAATTTAGTTAAAATTGCACATTGACTGTCCTATTATTTTTACACTGCTGTGACACACTGTGCTAGAGGTGTTCACAATACAGCTCCCTCTGCCAGTGTCTAAAATTCAACGCAAATACTGCATAATGAATACAGACAAGATCTGTTTACAAATGTGTAGGACACATCTGTTTACCGAAGGATGTGATGAAGTAGCAGACTATGAAGCGGTATGGTACTTGCATTGTTTCCACAGAGAGCTGCAGGGAAAAGTGGAGCACATGTGTGCTTGTCTTTCTTGATCTGCTGGACTAGTGTGTGTGTAACACTGCTTGCAATTCAAGAATGCATTGAGCCTCATTTTCACGGGGGCTAGGACTTTCCTCCCACATTTCTTTAATGATGTCAAGAAAGCCCTGGGGTTTACTTGTCTCCATCATCTTTCTCTCTCTGCCCTATTGAAGTGAAGATTTAAAGTGTGAGTGACCAGAAAAAAAATACCAGTGAGGTTTGTTACTAAACCCCTCCCTGTTGCAGGTCCAGATGGCCACACCCATTACAACAGTGTACATATATTACCGCTTTGCAGAGTATGTTTTATTTGTAAATATCCATATAGAGAAACAGCATACTTTTCCTGTTCACATTTTTTAATATGTACAATGCAGTGTATCAGTACAGTTTAGGCAGTCCAGCAATTGAATATTTATCAGCATAATTAGCATTTCACTCCAGCAGCTGAGAAAATTGATTCCAGTCATGTATTTGATGTGCATTTCTGCTGTGTAATTTTTCAGCAGGGCTTGTTTTTGGTTTTGAAATTTAGTAGGAAGTTAACAGGCGGAAGACTATTGAGTCACTAGAGAAAAATAGCCTGTTCCGCAGTCCTTTTCCTACTGATGTGGGAGGCTGCTGAAGCTCCACCCATCAAAGGCAGATTTGGTTTGAACCTGACATGGTAGCTGTGCTACTACGGCCAAGTCTCTTTGGCTTCTAGGAGTCACACGTGGCTTGACGTTCAGGGAGTCGGCGAGTGTGCTACGGTGGCATTCTCTGGAGACTTGAACGTTATTTCTAAGTTGATAAGGAGAGCCGGCATTTCCTGTGCACCCGGCCACTGATGGCAGCGTTCTGAAGCAGGCGTGGCCTTTCTCTAAAGAGACCTCCTAAGGCTTCACCCTGTTCAGAAGAATTCAGATAGTAGTAAGTCAGATGTGTAAGTTTCTGTGAGTGTGTATGCAGGAGTAGGAGGTGTTTTATTTGCATGCATATATCTTGGTACATTTCTGCATATGTGTGGAATCTCTGTGTTTCTGAATGTTTGCATGTACCTCTATTTGTGTGTTCCTGTGTGTCTGAAGATAGGAAAATCCCAGCTTCTTCTGTTTGTTTGAAGATGAAATCAGGCTCAAATAACCTTTATTATGAAGCTGATATTCTTTTATTCTTTTCCCCTTTCATGACACTTTGAAGCCTGTACCAGATATACTGGAATCTGCATTTTGCTATTAGCTCATGTAACGTTTTTCTTATCTACTTCCTGCATATTGACACATCATAGTCTGTTGAAGTCCTTAATCCCCAAAAGGAGAGGATCTTTCTAATGTTTCTTTTTAACCTCTTCTGCCTTGAGTTTAATATTTTTTGCAAATTGTACACGGTTGCAATATGTTTTAGAAGTGTTTGGTTATCAAGAAAACCATGAATTTTGACAGCTTTGAAGTTTTTCGTGGCAGGATTTATCATTCTGAAGACTTCCCTTCTTAACATCAGCACATAGAAGTAACAATGGAGATAGTTGGATGGTTCTCTTTTGAAACAGTATCAAAACTATTTATAATATTTTATGCATTAATGAGGTTATTTCCTCCAAAAAGCTAAAAATTGGTTAAGTATGTCATATTTGTAACCATATGTTATGGTTAAAAATAATTTTTTTTCTATATTCATGAAATTTCTATCTTTTCTGTTATATTTTTGCAACTTTATAAAACCTGAAGTTCATAAAAGGAGGTACATTAAATCAAAAACAGACTGTATATTACACTTGGACCACTCTAGTTTTTTTTTACATTTTGGCTGAAGGCTTTCTGGGAGAAAAATGTCACTGTCCCAGTGACATAAAATGTTAAATTGACTGTTGTTTGCTAATACTTTATGTGAGGAAACCCCAACTTAAAGTTTTCTTATGTTATTTAAATGTAGCTGAGTATTTAGCCTGTTTTTTTACAGGGATAAAACAGTGCCAGGGCAGGGGTAACTGGGCCTGCTCATCATACTCCTGAGTCTATGCACTTTTCCAACCTGTGGAGCACTGGAGGTCAGTTTCATTAATTGGCTGTCCGTAATTACTCTCCAATGTCCAGGGTTAAACAAATAAAGGAGACCCAAAAAGGTCTAAATTCCATTTTACAGTCAAGTACGCCTTTGTCTCAGCTCAGTTTTCCCCCAGAAATGTTTTTATTTTCTGTACAGTTTCTGTTTCTTAGTATTCTGACAGTGTTGTTTTTAAATACAGCTGTCAAATGAGAATATGACTTTGTCTCATTTTATTCATTCTTCCTCTTTCACTTGAAATTGATATTGCTCAATTATTCAGAGCTTTAACATTTCCCTCAGTCATGCGTCATGAGTTTGCTTTATGTTACGTGTGTATTATATGATAGCAGTAGATGTTAAGTGAATAAAAAGCACAAAGCAACCCCTGGTTTCTCCTGGCTTTCTGAGAAAGCTTGTGCATCACACGAGCTCCCCCTTAGTGGATGCTATGTCTGCTAATCACATAACAATCTGGGAAATTTGTCTGATTTTACTCCTGTTCAATTTGCCTTTGTGTAGTCTTCCAGGCAGGAATCTCCACCTCACCAGCACTAACCTTTGTGGGCTACGTTTAGTTTTTTTTCCACTGGTCAAAGCAGGAATTGTGCTCCACTGGACCCCATTCTTTGTTGCTCTTAATAAATCATGTACTGGCTGGAGTAGAATTTCAGGTTGTCTTTCAGTGATGGTTTGTAGACCATTTAGAATGTAAATATGCCAAGAAATCTGCTTGAAAAAGATGTCTCACAAATTAGTGACTAGATGTTGTGTTTTCAGACTTAAACACAAAAAATAATATAATAAATGGTAATAGACAGACACCATGCTGCAATTCAATGGTTTGCAGCTTCATGGGACATGTTTGGTGTCAGGAGAGCAAAATCATCTGAGTCTTAGCTGAGAATTTATCCCTTAGTTGTGCCTTATGTGGCTTATGACTTGTGGTCTGCTGGCCAGAAATTCCAGGATCCAGTTGCACAAGGGAAATGTCCAGACCCAATGAATGCAGTTTATTGACTAGCTGATGGAGGATGATGGTACTGGATGCTGAATTGAAGTGAATGAACAGCATAGCAGTCTTTACCCTCCAGATGTGTCAGAGCCAGTTGTACTGTGGTGGAAATGACATTCTCAGTGGACCGCTTGGGCCACAAATAATTTTTTATTCATTCACTACAGAGATTTTTTTCCTTTTATTTAATAATCAGAACACATAAACTGTAACCTGTGCTGCTAAGAACCTGATGTGATCTGGTGCAGACTGGATGCTGCAGCTCAAACTGTAACCCCACATGACATTCTGCTTTTCTGAGTAGTCCTTTGGTATGAATCAATTCTCTAGCTTCATGGTTAGGCTCAAGGTGTGAGTGTTCTGGGGAATACAAAGAGACAAGGGTGTTGTGCCTACATGAGTCTTTCCTCTAGCTTTGGAGGTGCATATATCTGTATACCTATAATAAGAAATACAACAAAAGAAAAATGTTGCCTAATTTGTACACTGATTGCATTTCTACTTTGCCTATATTAGCATTTATTACATCAGGTTCTTATTATAAATAATTTTGTCGCACAATGTAATAGGGTGCCAAAGAAAGGATCCACCCTAAGTGACAAATACCTTAGGTACACCACTGCATGTCGGAAATCTCTGGAAAACGCTTTGTGTTCCACCTGAAATGTTCTGAGATGAGCTGAATTCTGACTTCAAATGCAGTGATTCCTTTTCAGATGCCAGTGCAACTCAGGGAAGTTTTTTCACGTGAATATCATGACTGGAATTTGGCCATTTTTGATGAGAGCAGCAATAACACATTTAGAAATTTTCTCTTGCAGTAACTCTTTTTCCAAGATTTTGTAGACTATTTGAAAGACTGGATGAAATGCTTGACTTGTTACTGGCAGAAAGGTATGGAGGTGATGTGTTTCAGTTCCACTATTAGGAATCTGTGTGAGATGGTTGACAGTACAATGTTGGAATCAGATAGCATCTTTAATTTCACTTCCTCAATCTTAATCACTGTGCAATCTGCTTCTTTAAGAGAGTGGAGCTCTAGACAAGACAAATCTGCACTGAATTGTGTGTTGTCAGCTTTTTCTATTATGTGTGTCCTTTTAGTCATTTTATGAAACTTTCTTTCATTTTTGTCTCCCTGCACATTTTCTGTATGTCTTTTTTACACTCTTGGCATTCTTTATACTTAAGCCAATATTCTGCAGGGTTATTTGATTTTTTTTTCACACCTAGAAAAAAGCTCTAATTTGGTTAGTTTTATTACGAATTTGTAGCTGACCTTGCATTTCCAAAGCATCAAGTAGTAATTGTTTCAATGGAAAATTACACATCACAGAGAGTGTTCCTGTATGACGTTTAGTAATTATATCAGCAGGCAAGAGTAGCAGATCAACATAACCAGTTTACAAGTGAGGAACTTTAAAAATTTAGAAGTAGTCTTATTTTCAATTGTCAAGGGAACTCTTTGTTTAAAGACTCAGTAGCTGTAATGTTATTGTCTGATACTGTCCCCTTATTTGCTAAAGGTGACTGTAAAGCTCATACACTAAAACTGCAATGCCTCTCCAGATAACATAATTTTCCCTAACAATGAGAGTCCTGCTTTTTGGAGCATAGATACAGACTGCATTTTGTGCCTCTGGATGCTAGATCTGGGGAGCTTTAATGTACGGAAGCAGCCGTGCCTTCAGCACCCTCTGTCAAGAGCATTCTACTGAAAGCTAGTTGTGTTTGAGTGACAGAAGTTAGTATTAAAACTCTCCTTTCTGTTATTATGCCAAAGCAATACAAAATAATGCCGCTGCACCTGCTGAAATATTGGTTAATTAACACCTTTTGTCAAGAAGTGTTCCAACAGCACTGATGGCTTTACTGTGCTGCTCGGGCTCTTCTGGTTGTGTTTCTTGGCAGGTGCAAATGCAAAAAGGCTAGCACCTAACCCAAATTATAAAAACCCCAAAACTAGCTTCACTACTTAAAGATCAAATTTTAATGCAGGAAACTCTTTCATTAAAAATGTATGTCATTTATGCAGATCCTGTATGAAATCATGTAGAATTCATTAGTGCTCAAAAGTGAGGCATCACTGCTAATTCTAGAAGCAGTTACCACAGGCACTGATGCAGGTTTTGTTTCTGTCTCCAAGGGTTTGAGGAGCGTGGTCAAGAAAGAGTCATGTTGAAAGGAGGGGCTACAAAGGGGTGTCTGCCAAAGCTGGGACTCCAGGAGAGGGTCCGGCTACCTGCCACTACCCCTTCTACAGGCATGAAGACCTCCAGATCCTCCAATACACTGGCATCAGATTTGCGTCTGAGCAGGGTAAGTCTTCAGCCAACACTCTCTTCTGTCAGTTACTCTGCTTACCTCCTGTGATAACTCAAGACCATTCCCCCTTACCCCAAGTCCTCGACACGCAGTAACTCTAAAGCCCTAAGCAGCTGCAGTTGAACACAGTGAATCTAGCTGGTTTCCCAGTACTCAGTACTAACATTTCAGCTTTGGCTTCTGATTTGCCCAAATGACCCCAACCTTTGCCCTTTTATTGCCTGAAGTCCATCCATACCCTCCTACTTAAGCTATTATAGCAAGTGACAGACAGACATGCAGATAGACCGACCCTGCATATTAACTAATGCCTCATCTCACAGAACTGTTGTAATTTTAAAAAAATCATCAGAATAGCCATGTGCTTCTGACATTGGCAGCACATGTCAACCTTTAAAAAGACAGCGAAATAGTTTCACCCTAGGAGCCTTTGAAATTGAAAGCCTTCTCTAGCCAATGTTAACAGATGGTAGTATTCAGAGTCTGATATGGCAAAACTATGTTTGACTGCAGCTAAAGAGGGCAAGCAGCGATGATGCCCTGGCAAAGCCAGGCATGACATCAGCATCCATTGCCTCCCGCATGAAGAAGACCGTCACCACAGGGGCCATCTGTGAACTAGCAGGTGCCCGGCCTCGCAATTTAACAGGTATCCAGCCTTTTCCCTCTATTATTATTCTGTTATTGCAGGGAACTCTATTATTATTCGATTAATCTGTTATTTATTGTTTTTATTGTTGTTGTTGTTGTTGTTGTTGTTTTTGCATACCATGGCATAACATTTTAAAACTCATGGCAAAGCTTCATGCAATGCACTGACAGGTAAGCATTTACGATAGTAATCACACCTTAGTTAAGAGTGAAGAAGGTGTAAAAGAAGTAAACAGAACCTGAAGCAGCTGGGGGTGATCTTATGGTTTCTGTATCTCCCAGTTTAAACTCATTAGTGAACCACTGCCTCTTTCATTGTTCACCGCTGTGTAAAACCTCCAGCTCTGAGCTGACATGCAGTTACTGTCTGTGCTTCATGGTAAATACGACTTACATTCTTTTTAAAATTTCATAGAATTATCTTCTTATTCTTATACCGGTATTGAGTATATACGAATTTTGTGTGATGTGTAGGGTAAAAGAAGGCTTTGAGGAACTACTGTTTAGCACCTTGGTCAGGTTCTTCCCTTTTCAGAAGATGATCTTAAAAATAAAATGCCAGGAGACTTAGAATGTGCAGATGTGCACAGACCATCACAGCTCACCACAGGGAGGGGCTGGGAGAGACAGGGAGAGAGCAAGGCTATGAGGGACAGTGGTCCTCAGCTGATATTTGCAAAACCCCATTGTTGCCTCCAAACCCCCAGTGTTGTGCAGGTGGTGGTACTTTGTTTTTCTATTAAAGTGCATTTCAGGATTAAAAAGTGTTTGTGCAGTTGGATGGGTGCTTGGTGTACTGTCTATTAGGGCTTAGAGTCTGGAGTCTGTTGCCGTTGAGGAGTCTGCTGTCATTGAATGAGGTTGTTGAGTCTCCCAGTCGGGACCTTTTGAACAAGACATGGGTAGAGGTGTCATGGTGTGAGATTTATTGAAAACGGCACCCATGAGTGCAGGCGGTGGTGGGTGTTTATATGCATAAATGCATGATTGATAGCTGGGCATGGCCAGGGGTTCAGATACTTCTTTCCTAATATTTTTAAAAGCTCCATATATAATCAGTGATGAGGCACTGGTTCCTAGCTGACACATTTTTTGAGTAACAAACCAGATATCATTATCGGTTAGTGCCAAGTAGTAGGGGACCAAATGTATACACACTTTCATCACAAATTTTTTTCATAAGTAATTTTATTGGCTATATTTCATTTCCAAACAGGATTAAAATGATTTAATGTTGTTCCAGACTACCTAATTAAGTAGAATGACCGAACTTTTAGCAGCAGCTGAAAAAACAGTTTCTTCAGTGATTGTAGTTTCTTATTGCTATAGTTTGGCAGCTGACCACAAGGTGGCCGTAGTTCATCACAGTTCCACGCCAACTCCTGAAAGTGGGTCAGACAATTTTTTTAACACCTTTTGATCTGTATCCAGTTTTCTCTGTATAATACCATAAAGTTTAGTGTATATATTCATCCCGGAGTCCTCGAATGCTCATATGTTGTGCTTCTGTATTATGATAATATAATATGTTTGTTTGGTTGCAATCAGAATGTGCATGCGGTATATTGAAAGTGATACTAAGTACGTGGTGCTGTTCCCTAAAAAGGTTTCAGTTGTAAATATTGATGTCTAGCTTTTACATTTTTTTAAGATTTAACATTTTTAAGCACAGTAGCTTGCAGAGGAACTAACATCAGCTTATGATCTGTGCAGAATGCTGAATTGATATTTTACATGATATGCTCTATTGATTTTAATGTCAATATAGACTGATGATTATAAATGTCAGTTAGTTTTGCCTTAAGAGCCATACATAATTTAAGCACCCTGTTTAAAGTGTTTACATTTAGATAGCACCCCTAAAATGTCACATTACTACAAATGAATTTGTACGTTTTATTAGCTGTTATCTCTGTTGGCCTGAACTGTTCTGTGGCCTTAGAACTGCAGCAGAAAATCTGGTGACTGTAGATATTACACAGCTGACTGTGATTGACCTTTATGGTTCAGCCACCAGGCAGCTCAGCTGAGTTTATGGAAAAGTCTTCTTTAGCAAGCCACTAACACATTTGCCTCACCAAGAACACCAGCAAATGTCTATAATCAGTATGCTGTCAAAGTGACAGATTCAAGGCCTCTAATCATTGAGAAGAAACCAGATTAACTCGTGTATACATAAACATTCTGACTATTATGTATAAATGTAATGTGGTATCATAAATAAACATGTATTTATTCATTCACCAAAGAATAATCAGTGCTGGTGTGTATATATGCTGAAACTGTTGGTATCTTTCCAGGGGGAAGCAATCATGTTATTAGTGTTAACTAAACCGCTAGAAATCTCAGAGGTCAGTTGTTCAAGAGTATTTAATCACCGTCAAGGGGTAAGACATTTTCAACCAGTACAGTCTGTCATGTTCAGAGAAGTTTGTTTTTGTTATTATTAGCTTGAATGGTGGGGATTAGCAGGCTATGTTATCTCTGTCATACAGCTCTTGTTTGTTTCCTCAAGATGCTGCTCTGTTTCCCTTCAGGTGCAGACACCATTGGTATTATGTGTAAGCTTGTGGCACAATTCCCTGCTTATACAAGTTCTCTCCCTTTTTGTGCATAAAAAACATAAATGTTCCTCCCATTCATCCCTGCCTTGTCTGCCCTAATGCTCTGAAGATCTGGGAGTACAAAGTGGACTTTGCAAGCTTAGTGAACACTTTCAAGACCGATTCATGCTGAAAACAAATAGCATGATTAAAAAAGTACACCATAAATAAGTTACGAGTGGGACAGAACAGGGTGTAAGTGGGTTGAGAGCAAGACTCCCTCAGAGAACAATCTGGGGTATTTTACAGCACACTTGGCAGCACTAGATTAGGTAACACTAATGCAAGAGTTGGCAGTGGTAGAGATATGAATTTTGCTGAAATCATTTACCAAACAAGAAAGAGTTTTGTGTTCAAATTTTTAAACTTCAAGTTTTGCTTTCTATTTGTCACATTTTGAATTTATTTTCACAAATTATAACTTTCTATTTTCTAGACATAACAGCATTATTAATACTGTGTCAAGATTCCTTAGGTGGCACAATTTATACTGCATCTGTATTTGCTTAAATTAATCTTTGTTTTAGTCATTACCTTCAGAAGTGTTAATATCATGTTACTGTTGGTGCTATTGTGTTATGTGAGTAAATATTTGTGAGGATGTAAGAGAGCCCAATAGTAATCCAGGAGTCAGAGGGAATCTCTGTTCTGTAATTATGCATAAGGTTGGCAATATAATTGGATTCCATCTTTAACTTGTCCAGTGTTCAACCTTAGATTCTATAGAAATGTTTTTTATGGGCATGTCTATCTCAAAATAAAGAAAGGGTGGAACAAGTAATTGTTTAACAGAAAATTGCTACCCTAAGAGTGCAATTTGGTAAAACCTGTTATGTCTCTGTGTGTTTTCTGGGTCACAGCAATTCAATGCATTCTGATAGTTCATGTCTTGCCGCACTTATGCTTATGAAGCATTATAAGGGTGTTTCACATTTCAAAACTCAACTGCCTGAGAAAATTCTATGTCCCTTATTTCAATCTACGTACTTCCTGAAATCCAAACCAATATATCAAAATTTATACCATGTTACCACATCATATTGTAATACTTTGATTTGTTCAATGATTTTTATAGATGTGTGGAACAAGAATTGTTGGAATGCAAAAAAAACAGCATGTATTTTTGCTGTCGGTTTCTCTGCACTGTGTTCCTTTATTGTTTAAAACCTATCATAAGAAATGTCCTTGTGCTTATTTTTCCACCTTCTAAGTGTTTGATTTTACAACTCGTTACTGAACCTTGTCTCATTAAGGAAAGATTAGTGGATATTTAACTTCAAAATAATCCAAAGCACATCACTGTGTACATTTGTCAACTATTCACAAGGGAATCTGCAGAGAGAGTTTTTTTGGAAACTACTATATCCTCACTATATACCTGCTATCTTAACCTGCTGCCCAGCGCTCTGAGTCACTGTGTAAGAAGAAGCCTCCGGCTTTGGACAGAAGGAAAGAAAGTTCATACTACTGACCCTCTCTATGATGCTGGTGGGACTGTATAATTAATAGGCCCTTAATTCTTAAAATCTAGGAACAGTTCCTTTGTTTTGTTGGTGTTAATGGATTACTGTGCTGGCACTATTGACAAAAGGCAAATCTCTTCTCTGTTCGGGGTCTCATCATTGTCGGTGATCAGGCCTATGATGGTGGTGTCATCTGCACATTTAGTGACAAAGATAGAGCAGCGACTGGCTGCACAATCATACCTGAATAAGCAGTACAACATGGATGTCAACACAGTGATTTTCTTTCTTGCTCAGTTTCATTACCTTTCATTAGAAGAGAACTCGCACGTTAAAAAATACATGCAAAACAATATACTACAGGAAAAAATGTACCTCCTTTACACATGTACCTCACTTTAAAAACACAATTGGGAAAGGTCATCAGGTCTCAAGATGGAATTGTTCTTAAATCCACCCACTACATCACAATCAATACAAATTTTATATTAAATTTATTAGCCAAATTAGGTCACAGTAACAGTATACCAAGAGACTGTATGTCCACTAAAAACTTAATAATGCAGCTTAATGCTTTCATCCTATTATTGGGTTCAGTTCAGCTGAAAACATCACTTAAAGCGGTAATGAATTTAAAAATCTGCAGTGTGATTTTTATTTATTTGTACTGTATGCAAGGTCTCAGTGTTCCTCAGTCATGCTTGGACAACATGGATATCTCGGTAACTTGGAAAATCCATGTCAGATGTTTGTAAAGATGAGATAAAGGTGTACATTAAGCATGGTAAAAAGTGACTTAGTACAGAACCAGACTTTTTGTAAGCCAGAATGTTAACATGTGGATCCAGTGTCCTTGTCCCCAAAAAGAAAAGGTGATTTCAACTGTCCTGTTGGAGTCACGTACACTAGCTCAGGACCTTTCTTTTTGTTCTCCTCTGCTCTGTCCTGAAAAAAGTGTGCTTTGTTTTTTCCAAAGGTCACTTAGATCTGGGCCAATATTATAAGCAGTCTTCCTCCTTGGTAAGATGTTTATACACTGTATCGTGTCTCCTCAGCCAAACTGATCCCAACTGCTGATGAAGAACTACGCTATGGTGGAGAAAACCCCCAAAAAATGAATATTATTGAGTTACAGTTTTACTTGGAATGTGTGTGAGGTGTTTCAGTAGTACTGTGTAGAAATGGTGTTTGATACTCATTTAAGTCTTAATGGATGCTACTGTAAGCCTGTGGGTAAATGTGCAGCCATCTAGCAGATGATTTATTTAGTGCATCATCAATATTTTAATGGAATTTTCACTGAAGAGATTCTAAGTGGTACAAAAATGGTTGAAATAAGACTGCATTGGCTGTGTCACTCCTCACTAAAATAATACATATATAAACCTAGCAGTAGATTGTATCATTAAATTAGGAGAGGGATGTTACAGTGCGCCTATTTCGAACACCTTAACATTAATTTGAGCATGAAATTGATTTGGTATTGGTGATCTAGCAATTTAGCAAAAAGGTAGTATGGTTTATAATACGGTTTTTTTTGAGCCACATAATTCTGTCAAAGGCCTAATTATGGCTGACTGTCAGAGTAAGCCATTCAGTAGGGCCAACTGAGGTCTTGCTGGACTTCTTCTGCTTGATATACTGTTGAATAGGCTATAACATTTTAATGAGCTGTTTCCCCTCTGGATGTCCATTTATAAGGATATGTTTTGTGTGTTTACATTTGAGAGGGTACAAAGGCTGTGTGCACACACATCCACACTTTCCACACATTGACTAAGGAGGTATGAACAAGAAGAGTTATGGAAAAGAAAGCTCACTAGAGCTGTGGTGCTCCTGTGAAACAGGAGGTGTTTAAGATAGATTAGTTGTTTGCTTGTTCACCAATGGAGGTTCTCTCATGATGAGTTCAGTCAGGAGGGGAAAGCCTTGGCTGGAGTCAGTATCAGCTGGGTGAACATTCCTACTGCGGGTGGCTGCATTAGAACGATTTATTTCAAAAGCCCCACACACCCTAACTGGATTAGAAACTTGGTGCCTCACTGTGAGAAGTCAGAACCGAAGATCTCCAGGAGCACTGCACAGAGAGGGCAGGTCCACAGTAAAGATGATGTACTAGTTCTTTTCCAACTTAATTTTTTTATGACTGAAAATAATCATGTTCCCTGAGCATGTGTAGTGGAAGAGCAGGGAAAAAACTTCCTACGGCTGTAAGCAGTTTTAAGAGTGGTACAGTGTGGAAGATTATGGCCTCTCTCCACAATCTCAGCACCCCTGTCCCCACCTTCTGAAAGAAAACATTGGTGGGTTGTCCATGGAGCACCTGTGAAGAGGTCCATTTGATCTACAAGACTGCTGAGTTTGAAAGTTCCCATGAAGAGAGGGGAAAAAGAGTAGCTTTCATGGTTGGGTTCCCAGAAAGACAGATAGAGATGGTCTCCAGCGCTTCCTCCTGTTTTTTCTGTTTCTTACCATGTCTTTCCTCCTCCTGTCTGTCAGCATTGGGCCCTCCCCTCCCTCTAGGCAAAAGTTTGCAGAGTTGCCTGCAGAACAGCAGTGACACAGCACTCCCTGTGTGGCCCCAGTGCAAACCACGCCCCCCTCCTCATTACAACACAACACGGCTCACGAATCCTGAGCAGCCAATGTCAGCCGGGAGGAACAGCTCACTTGGGGTGCTCTCAATGCACTAGTGCTGCATCCGTGCTCCTGGAGCAGAAGTAGAGACAAGGTTTCCCAGTGTTCAGTTTGCTCTTTAACTCGACCTACACACCAGCTGCCCTCTGGCCACAGCTGATGGATTAGTTACTTTGTTGGTGAGAGTCTACAAAGGCAGAGCGGAGACATGGGAAACCAAAGCGGCCGGCTGGAAGACGTGGATCAAGGTCTGCTCTTCTCTGGCTGTTAATGCACTGCTGTGCTGTCTTTCCACTGGCTCAAAGAATATTGAGTTATTTATGTCCTGATTTCTGATTCTGTACATTCTATTGTTTTGATATTCTTTTTTATGTAGAGGAGAATATTTTAATAAGTACATTGTTAACATGCACAATATGATTAGGGTGACATGGATTTTCTTGCTCAAAACATTCTTAGGTTATTAATGCTGTGAGTAAATGTGACGATATTCTAGTAATTCAAAGAGAGGTGAGGACCAGTTCTGGAATCAGGAACTCTGGTGGGCAGAAGGTGGTCTATTTCAGCTTATTTCAGTTGATTTCAAGGGCTTCACAGTGCCTTCATCTGTTCTCTTGTGGTCAGTACCTTAAATGATGAGTGCTAGATAACCATGCTGGATTGAGTTGTGACCTTTCCTGTTGTCCATATTCACTGTTCATCTGAGAATTTTGACAGTGTTCTTGGATTTTTTAACCTTTAAATGCCTTTGAAAATTACATCTTGGGTGGAAGCTCTGTGGGGCATTCAGTCAGTTGTGTGTTTCCAGAGAGGTGTGAAAGGCTACGTCGGAAAACAGGGTTGTATTTGTACTCTGGTTGCTTCCTTTCGGTTTTGGAGTGGGTCAGGACCATTGGAACTAGCCAGAGAGAGCAGGAAACCGCCAGTTCACACGATATTCTAATCAACATTGGGTGTTAAGCCCTGTCACTCGGACCAGCCATGAGGCATTTGAGATAAAGCAGGGTTTCATTCCAGCTGGGAAACAAAGTTGCATGCTGATGTGCCCCTTTAGTCCTGCTGTGATCACATGCTTTGTCTGACTTTCCACACATTGATCAGGTGCATTCCTCTGTTTTGATGGCAACTGTCTGAGCCCAGCACTTTGCAAAAACCTGTCACTTCAGTTATGTAAAAATGTTATTCTGCTGAACAGTTTACTTTTTACAAGGGAAGCTCTGTGTGAAATTATATATGACTGAACTTTGGTATCTACCTGTCTACCAGCTGTCACTTTTAGTTTTCTGACTTATAAATATTTACAGAATACTAAGCAATGTGGGCAGCCTGCTTTCATCATGCAGCTTTTGTAAAAAAAAAAATCAGACTTGGTTTCACTGTGAAGGTTTTGCTTTGTTTTGTTTTAAGGTACTGGATCCTGCACGCTGAGACTAAGGTCACAGGAAGCAGTCACTTTTTTTGTTGGTGGAGGTGAATCCCTTTCCTGCCCGACATCATTCATACACTTGACAACTAGAAAGGTTATTTGAAGATATTCTTCACAACTAACCATAGATCAATCACAACAAACATGGAAACCTTCAGTATGCACTGATACCGGTCAAAAGATCGTCATATCAAAATGATGCATGGTGACATACCACTTGTTGGTCTACTTCTTTTGACTCAGCAGGCACTCAGATGACCTTATCAGTGAAATATGATTTGCCAGGACTATTTTGGGTTCTCTGGTGAGGTATAGCTCAGTCCGGCATCTTTGGTGACACACTGAGGGGAAGGGGGTGGATATGGAAGGGGAAATTTCTCAACATGTGAGATGCTAGCTCAGTGAGTTGGGAATAGAAGACAGAGCTGGACTTATCGAATGTTCAAAAAAGGACAGTGAAGTCATGCTGGTGGCCACTTTTCAGACTAACAGGAACGTATTGGGAATTTGTATTGGCAGAAAAGCTAATGGAATGATGGAGACAAAATGGACTGGTAATGTGACTGGGGCTGATAACAATGAAATAATAGTGTAGATCATTGTATGTTTTCAAAAATTCTGCCCAGGCTCTCACTGTTGGGCATGTGAGACCTGAGCAAATGATATAAAAAGCTTTTTTTTCCACTAAAAAGGATAAAGGAACAGCATTCGTGCACAGAAGTCTGCAACCTATTATCATAATGCAACTTTGTTTTACTATGTTTAAAATATATATTTGGCTAAATATTTTAAGGTTGATTTTTGAAATCAGTGGTTTTTGGTTTCTATTGTAACTGTATATGACAAATGTGATGAGAAAATGTTTAAACCAGCCAATACTGAGCAGAATTCCACCGTCTAAGGCTCATAAAAGGCACAAGGTAGGCTTGACACAAGCTTTTGCATAAGCATGGCAATCCACCGGACCATCCTGTGGACATATGCCACTCAGGTGTGTTTGCCATGTTGCTTGGTCGACCGTGTGTGGCTTTTGCTTACCAGGGGAGGTGTGATCATGTACTCTATAGCAAAGCATCATGTACAATGAGTCCCTTTGGGATCTTGCATAGAAAGTCACATGGAATCCAGCATGAGGATATTATTGCATTCTAAGAAAAGGGCAATTGTACAAAGAAATCAGAGTTCATAAACATGTTGTGTCTGTAGAAGGACAGTCTTCACTGGTTTCTCTTTATCCTTTTCACTTAAAGAATGAAAGTGCCTGGATATTAGTTTCTAAGCAACAGCTGTTTGTTTTCTTTGGTATCTTTTGATCCTAACAACTCTCTGCAGTTGACCCTAACACCCAGAGCTTCATTTTCACAGCATACAAAAACATGTTTTATGTGTTATCACATGTGCCGCTTCTAAGCATTACTTATATTCTGTCTAACGTCTTTAAAAGAAAAAAGTAGTAGTACTTCTTGTAAATTAATACCACCATACACACCACCAGCACCACCACACATTTTACAGAGGTTTTCCTGGAGAACCCGAGTTGACCATTGCCCCACAAATTCTGTGCAGTTCAGGAATTTTAATGACCGGATGCCCTTGCTGATGTCAACCCTTACAATTTACCTAAGCAATGGAATATTGTGCTGTGCTGTGTACAATATATGTAGAAAAAAATCCACATACATTCAAACATTTGTCCAAGGCAAACTCTTGAACCATTACTGAGCACTCAGTAAGTTGCTGCAAACAGATTAATTCATTTTGGTATCTGTAACCACATTATTTGCATTGATTCTTTTTTTATATTTGGTTACCTAAAAAATGTGCATTTAGAATTCCTGAGATATTAGAATTATTCATAATTAAATAGTTACATACACTGTAGAGAAATATTACATTTTTGTAAATATATTTTTGTCTCTCCATTGTAGAAACGTATATCTTGAGGGTCTTTATAGGCATTTTCTTTAACATGTCATATTTTGTTACTTTTTGCCTTTTGGAACCAAGAAGTCATCCTGTAGGAATATGTATTGTCACCAGTTTAGATCCTTCCTCCAGCACCCTCCGTCACCACTCCCTGGTGTGTGAGTGTGCGTACAGTTGGCTGTTTGTCCCCATCCAGACAAATTAGCTCAGGAACTTCCTGAAGGCACACCTCACTAATCTGTGTAGTGTCATGTGTGCATGTGCGTGGGTTTGGCTACACAGGGTACGTCAAAATACATATCTGTATGCCAAATTTGAAGTACATGATTTGAAAAACAAAGCCATGTATAAAGGAAAAACAGACAAATAAAGAAATATAAAGACAAAGTTTCAGTTTTACAGGTATAAGACTGTTTGCTTTGTAAAATCTCTTATCCGATTTCACTCACCCTGATTTAGTCACAAATATCAGCTTCTGCCCCTTTGGCAAAAACAAATCCTGTGGCTTCTTTGTTGATGCTGATGCAGTGTGTCTGCATCAGTTACCTTTTCAGAGGATGGTAGCATCAATGATACCATGAGCTTCTAACCTAGTAACAATAGACATTTTCTCTGAATGTGTACAAGTGCTGGAGGTTACCAGCTGTTTAGAGTTAGCTTAGTGTTCACCAGCTAGGTGGTATTTTTTCAGCTTTTTCCATCTGAGCTGAGCCCTTCAATTTATTTGTAGAATAGCCCTGTACAATGTAATCAAGTAATGGTATCCATGCAATACAGATCAGTTAAGGTGTCCCCCAGTCAAAATGTCTGACTACAAATGAGTCAGCCTTTTGATCTCACCAGTATTTCTCTGCTCCTTCAGATTCCTCCCAGTGATTTACAGCTTCCACTTCCCAGCATTCATCCATCTATATCATCGATATGCTTTGCACATCAAACAGCTGGTCAAGAAAAGGCTGTCAAAGCCATGGTTTCCTCATCCATTACAGTAGCTAGACATTATTTACTATTGGTGTTCACTTGATATTTACTCACAATGTAAATTCCATGTTTTCCTGTAATTAGCTGTTATTTGAATGGAATCAGTCATTGCAGCGTCTTGTACATTATTGTTTCTTTCTATTGCAAATTGAATAAAAAAGTACTCCTCATTGCCAAACAAAACAACTGACAATGAAGCCCCCATTTTTACTGCTTATTGTTTCTTTAGATCTGTCAAACACATTGGGTCTCCATAATGTGATTTTCCAGCAGGTTGTGAGTTCTAGAACAGCACAAAACAAGGAATGTCTAATGTGCTTGAGAAATTTCCAAATAAGATATGCATATTCTCCTATTCTGTTTGCATTGAAATTCTCTGCTTCATTCAATTCCCCGAGTTTCTTCAAAATCAGAAACATGTTTCCTGTGTGTCTACAAAAGCTACAGTACCATTTAGTCTTAGTTTGTGCAGGTATGTTGTTAAATGTTTGTGCTGTACCCAGGGTACACCCGAATTACTAAATGCAACGTACAACCACCTGGACTTAAAATGAGTTTTCCATTAATCTTATTTTATTTACAAGCCCCAATGTTTGGTCATAGTGCTTAACTGCTCCATCAGAAGTTTGTTGTATTTGTTATTGTTTGGATCTCAGTCAGTGTTTGGGTGTCTAGTAGTGACTATATTTTGTTTACACAGCTTTCTGTTTGAGATTCCTTTGAAGTTACATTTTATTTAAAATGTTAAAAAGTGAGTGTCCTGGTGGTGCTGAAAGAAGCAAAACACAATGGATTTAGAAATAGAAGTGGAAATATATGAGTGTCCTGCATATTAATTGTTTATATATTGTTATGGTTCATATGATGCAGTAGAAGGGGATTTGCAACTGATGACAAAGGCGGGTTCAATTCTGACAGGACCAGCTGAATTTGCTCTTTATGTTTACAGTTAACACTATATGAACAAGGCTTAATTTTAGTTATGAGTGCATGTGAATACTATATGAAGTCATAAAGTTTCCATTAGATGGTGGTTGAGATGTGGGTGATTTCTAGCCCTGGGAGTTGTGTTTTTTCTTCCATAGAGTTTATATTTACTATGGCCTATTTATTAGAGGACAGTAGAGGGTTCAGATACTAGCTCTTCTGAACACTAATTTCAGAGACAGCTCTCTGACACAGGCAGTTCTGACCCTTTGACTCGTAGCTAAGTGACACAGGTGGAAATTCCTGATTTTCTCACTAGTGAGCAAGGCTGGCGGAATGTCCAGTAGGCGCATCCATCTACAGATATTGTCCTTTGCCCCATCATCGTTGGTGGGTGAACAACAGGAAAGTATGTGCGGCAGGGATTGATTGCCTGCCAATTGAAAGGCTATTATTGTTTGCTTGTTCACCACCCCACCACCACCTGACTGGAAATTATTGTGCAGGACTTCCTGGCACTGCTTCCTGGTTAATGGTCAAGGAAAATTCTTTGCAGTGCAAAGGTGATCTCTGATCGAAAGGGTTCAGGTTCCTAAGGATTCACTACTTACTCAATTTACATTGCATCTGTTCAAATTATATACTGGACCATGGTGAACTACTGAGGATGCAAAACATGTTTCCATTTGCAGTATGAAAATTGTTGGTTGGTGTCTGGTTTGGATTTCCTTTCTTTTTTTGTGTCTTTGTAAATATAAATTAATTATCTCGGCAGCAGGTCATGTGCTTATGGCTTATAACCTGAACCCAGTGTTTTTGGATTTAAATCATCTCCCTGCTGCAGTCCCCTCCAACAGCATACCTGTTAATGATAGAGTAAAAATTCCTCCTGCATCAATGGGTAAATCAGTGTAAAGTTGGTCAGCATTATGTCACTTTGGACAGAGGTGTCAGATAAATGACAGTTAATAATAATGTCCAGTTAAACAAAAAAGTTTTAAATGCTTTCTGGAAATGGCGTTTTAGAAAATGCTGAAATTAGAGCCCATATGCAGCAGTCACCCTCTTTAGTGACCATAAAGAGGTATGTTTCTTGTTCAGATAAAAGGACTACTATGGGGAAAAATACTGGACAATGGAAATGCTTCCAACCTTTCAAATTGAAGTTCATTTTCCAGGTTAGGGGTAGGGCTTCTCAGTAATACATTACCTCCTTATGATGGGTGAGGTCTATTTTTGATTTGAATATGAGATTTTCTGACACTGGATCATCAAAAATCAATTAAAAATGCAAGTTCTGTCTACATGTAGCACAACATAAATTCTTTTAAGAACATTTTCCTTAAATTTATGGTCCAGGATTAAATTTTGACTTGTTATTCAAAATGTGAGAGTATTATGGTGGCACATGAGATGTGCTAGTCCCTCAGAACACTTGGACAATGTGCAAGAAATGGCATTTCAGATTAATTGGTTCCACTAAGTTGCCCACTCAGGTCCTCCAGGGTTACGTTTGGGACTGAGAACCCTACCCTGTATTTAAAAGAATGCAAGCTGTCACAGAGCCTAAATAAGGAGATGTACTGGCTATATCTGCTATGGAAGCAGAGAAGATTGGAAGTCCCAAAGGAAGCCACAGTCTGCAGTGCTACAGAATTAGTTGTTCAAAATGTGATAATGTGCAGATTTTTTTAAATTAATGTTAACATCTGGCTTGAGTTTTTGGGAGCTTTCATTTAATACCCAGATTTCTCTTCTTTCTGGGAAAAAGTCTGTTATATGTGGAGATAGACTTTGTACAGAGATTTTCTGACACTAATGTTCTCAAACAGAACAGATGTCATAGAGAATGGCATGAAGTGGCACTATCGGTGACTTTTGACGTACAGTGTAAACATTCCCATTGCACAAGATCTTAAAAGATGCTGAGGAGCTCAGCATCTCCATTTCTACAGTGATTTCCTGTATGTGTACAGGGACAGTGATGTAATAGCAAGAAAACTAAGATTGCTGCAAAGCTGGATTGTTTGGCATATGGATCTCGTTCTGTTAGCTATGGACCAGAACACAAGGAAGCAAATAGGAGAGTCTCAGCTCCCTGCTCCAAGAATTAGTTACGCTTACAGGAAAGGCTAATTTTAATTATGCTCTTCTGATCTGAGGGACTGAATTTCTGCTCTTTTTCCTCAAAGCCTTAAAAGGAACCTGCTCTTTCCTCTTCCAAATGTGAGCTTCTTTTTTACTGAACAGTTGGGTGAAACTGATACATTGACATCATCAAAAGGCCTTTGCTGAGTGTACACTTATTCATGTTTTCATGTTAACCATAATTAAATCCTATGAAATTCTCCTTTTTGTAGAGTCCATTCCCAATTTCCAAAAATTTTTCACCATTACAGACTTTCTTGAGAAGTATTTAATGTTAATTTTTTTCAATAAAGGTGACCAGCATACTAATTCTAATTGTGCGACCAAGTGTCTCAGTGCATAGACAGATAGTGACCAGGTCTGAGCCTTCAGAGAGATACCACTTCTCTGTCATCCTTCACCTTCTTGTAAAAACTCTGGCTCTTGGGAGATTTGCAGTTGTTGCCTGTACTTTAAGGTAAATAATATAGAACGTACAGTTTTTTTTAATTTTTCATAATTATGCATTTATTCTTATTACATTTGTGTAAGATATTACTGAATTTAACTTGAGATAACAACGCTTTATTATGCTTTCTCATTTATAATGTCATAAATACTACCGCCAACGGACTCAGAATAAACAGGTTTTTACACAATTTAAAAATTGCATTTATTTAGCAGATGTGAAGTACAGGTGTTGTACAACAGAGTGAACAATTGCATTTCACCCACAGATAGAGGGCCACAGATACAGACACACCATTATTGAAGTACAGGCACTTTTTCCAGCACACATTACAGAAGTAGCTGCATATTGACCCTGACCGTCTCCATGGCACCTTTTCCACTAATTAACCAAGCACTCAGTCCCAATTAAGTTTGTAAGTAGGTGGCCCCCCTGTATTACATTCCTGGTTTATTCCTTGACAGGTACAGTAACAAAATCCTGTAGGATTATGATATTTTATATACCGATATAGGCCTAGATTGCCTGGGGCAGCCGTGTTTGTAATCGTCTAAGAAGGGATTATAGACAGAATGGAAGGAATCCTGGAACCATAAACACCACACTTCCACTCTAAAGGCAAGACATGCTAAGGTGAATTAAGGTGATAAGGCTGCAACACAAATTAATGTGAATTTAAATTTTAAAAAAACTAAACCTGTTTTCCGCTCAATGCTGAATTCCTGTGATTAGACTTAAAAGAAATGTTTTTTTTCTTGCTAATGGTCATTCTGTTAGTAGATTGTATCTCATAAACTGTGTTGGACTGGCTCAACACAGCTCGCTTGGATGTGGTACGCTGGGACTATCAAGAGCTCCTTACAAAACAGAGTTCTCATGGGGGTACTTTTGGATTTAATTCGTACCTTATGAAATGCAAGTTCTTTTTTTTTAATCCTAAGCCGCATCACATTCAGGTTCCTGAAATAAAATATGCAGCTGCATGGTAGTAAAATGTGCATGTGAAAGACCCTGGTTTTGCCTCAATGATATAAAGTGTTTTAGCTACAAATTTCAGGCTGAGAAACTGCTCTGTGCCTAAGAAAATGTGAACAGGCTTGCCAAGTCAAACCAGCCTGCATTCAGAGCAATAAAGAGATAGTCACCACATAGTGGCCGTCAATGGGAGGTAGTTAAAGGACCCCACAGGACAGATTTCCATATGAAATGGGGCAGCTGTGTGACCAGCAGCTAACCTCAGTGAGCGGGTGGGCTGGAGGGAACCACTATCTTCCTTTCCAGGCAATGCCGACTAGGCACTGCAGCCTGAGTGTACCCCCTAGCACAGTGGTGCCTTTGTGTGTTTGTCCCCACAACCCCTACACATCTTTTTACCCAGAGCATTCGCAGCTCCAAGTCATTGAAACTGCAGCAATAACGCCCTACATTTGTGGTGTTTGCAGATGATTTCAAACAATAAACCTTTGACAACAATCCTCCCGCCACTCACATGAGGCGAGACAAATTTCTCTGAACACAGAATGTCGCAGAAAGCAAAAATTGCTTCACCCACAGTGATGCCATTGAAATGCCAAAGCTGAAGTCACTGCAAAAAAGTGCAACCATCAAACATGATATCAGATATGAGGAGAATGTCCAGTGTCTGTAATTTTACCAACATTAGTTCTGTGTTTTGATCCGTAGAGATGTACAGGTTTTTAACACGATTAGCATTTTCTGTACTGTAGAACTGATGTCAGTCTTGAGTTCATAAATATTTTACATTATTTATCAGCCTTTCTGGTTAGTTTCACCCTGAAGACTGCCAGTGGGTTTATTCTCTCCATAACTACAGAAAAGACTAATCTTTTATCAGGCCCCAGAGCTTCAAATCTGAAAGTATTTCTCAAAGCAGTTTTTAGGGGTGTTTAATTGAGAAGTTGAAAGTTTGTGTCTGTTTTACTGTGTCAGTGGCCTCAGTTCAAGCCCAATTGATGGCACCAAAAAGGAAGAGCTTCTTCGGATTGTGATGTTTAAATCATTTTTACAGAGCCAGTAGGTTTATTTTTCCTATTCCTGTTATTTTCAAATTCCACTAATTATCTTCAAATGATAGCTCAAGTGCTCGAACACTGATGATGAATCCCTTTTTAATATAATCTATGTATTTAAAACAAGAATGTAAGCAAATGTCTGATTATTTAAAACTCAACCAGAAATTATATCGGTCTCAAGCATGTTTAGTTCTCTTTTTATGGCTTATTCTGGTTAAAGCATCATATTAGAGAATATGCTTTTAACATGGCAGTAATTTATTTTGCAGGCATTCAATCTGCCAAGAAGTCTGGGATTCCTGCCCCCAAGGAGATTCCCACCACAATTTCAAGAGACAGGGTCTCACTGCGAGATCAGCTGAGGACGACAGCCAGCAAGAAATTGATTTCCAGCTCCAGTGCCTCCAGTTTCTCAACACTTGCCAAGAACCCCCGTGCCACCATCAAAACAAAATCAGACAATGAGGCCTCCGATAAAGCTGTCTTAGAGTGTCAAGTCAAAGAACTCCTGGCTGAAGCAAAGGCCAAGGAGTTTGAGATTAGCAAGCTGCGAATGGAGTTACAGCGGTGCCGGGGGCAGTCCACACCAGAGCCCAACTCCCCAGAAGGTGCAGAGGTGAAGGTGCACTCACCTGAAGTGCAGGCTTTGGTCAGGGCTCTGCAGGAGAAGAATGGTAGGTTCCAACGTGAATTAGCAGCACTGCGTGATGAGAACCAAAACTTGAAGGAGAAACTTCTGTCTCTTGAACAGTCGCCCCTCACAAGTAGCAATGGCAGCACCTTTAGCAGCCCACAAACTTCTTTCAGCAGCCCCAGGAATCATCTGAGCAATCAAGTCACACAAGAGAACCCCACAGGCCCTATGAATGGTAGTCCAGTGAAGGACTCCCCATCATCCAGCAGTGACATCACAAAGGGCTCCCCATCACCAGCTTCCTCTGAGTTCGAGAAGATCCCTTCTAGGACAGATTCAATATGCAGTGGAACAGCTAATGGCCCTGATGACCCCAATTTGCATGGCACAGACCTATCAGTGGAATGCCTAACTGAGAAGATCCAAAAGATGGAAGAGAGCCACCATAGCACAGCTGAAGAACTGCAAGCCACTCTGCAGGAGCTCTCTGACCAGCAGCAGATGGTGCAGGAGCTGACGGCTGAGAATGAGCGACTGACAGAGGAAAAGGGCCTCCTGCAAACCTCACTACAGCAACAGAGGGAACGTGTGGAGCTGCTGATTCAGAAAAATGAAAGCCTACTGGCACAGCTGCAGGCGCAGACTGAGAGCCAGGAGGCCCTGACTAGGGTCACCAGGGTTGCTGAGTTGGAGCAGAGGTACTCTGAGCTGGTGGAAAACTCACGCTTTGAGCGCGAGAAACTGGTGGACATTCAGCAGCAGCTAACAGGTAGCCTGAGGGAATTGGAAAAGGAGCACCAGGAAGCACAGGGACTCCTGAGGAGCCTAAAAGAGGAAAGGGATGCCCTCCAAAACCATGTCAAGAAGGAACAGGAAGCCAACAACACAATGGCTAAGACAGTTGAGGAGCAGAGGTCCAACTTGGAAGCACTGATGGTGGAAAACGGGAGACTTAAAGCACAGCTGGACATGGAGAGGCAGAAAGTGGCTGAGCTGAAGGTGATGCAGAGCACTAGTGACAGCACAGAGGTGCAGCAGTTGCTCAAAACAGCGCTGTCAGAGAAAGAATGGCTGGAAATGTCCTGCGCAGAACTGAGAGAGGAGCTGTTGCAAACAAAAAGTGAGGCAGACCACATTCAGGGAATGCTGTTTAAGGTAGGTAGAGGGAGGTGTTTACCTTCTGCAGTTCTTAAGAGTCTCAAGAGTCCAACAAGTCTGTTTATGTTATGTTTTTAAATATATGGCAGGATCATCTGTTATGTATATAACTAGAATGCATTACTTTGGCAAATGGTACAGAATATCCCCTTAGTACCCAGCAGCATTAAAGTTCTGCGCTTCAAAGTCAGTCAGTGGACTCTGGATAAGCACTGTCTCTCCCAATTGGAATCAGACCTGCAGCTTCTTTCTCTTGAGAGCTGAGAGAACAGATATCCTATCAACCCCCCCTTTCCCTCACTTGGGTGCCTAGTGCACTGAGGCAATAGAGTGAGGAAGCGCCTTGTTTCTGCCTGGCATTCCACTGGGTGGAATGAGATTTGTGTGGAATGCTGTTGGAGGACAAAGCATTTCATCAGTGACAAAGTGGGCAGTATGTGGAAGGATGACATGGTGAAGACGTGGTGGTCACGCCAGTGGCGTACTGAGGGGGGGGTCTCAAGTGCCAGGGAAAGAAAGGAGGGTGCTAGGGCTGTAATGAAATATTTTTGTGGAGCAAGATGGTTATCCAGGCTTTTTCCTCAGCAAGCTCTTGTTTGTAGTAAGGGGCGCATGGTGTTGGTTGGACTTGTGTACATTTATAAGTACAGTATAGTCTGAATGGAAGTTGTAAGTTGTAGTGTTTTGTCGCTGTATTTACATAATAAAAAAGGAGGCACCACTGTTGGAAAGAAGGTTTTGCTCTTTTATATATTTTCTTTTGGGTTATGAAGAAGAGACTCGATTCACAGCACTATAGGAACTGAAGTCATATCTTTTGTCAGTATGTTTGTACAAATGTATACATACAGTCCAGTGAAATGCCCCCAGAGGCACCTGAACTCACTGAACCTATAGCGGGGTCCACAGTTCAGTAATTTATCATTTATCAATATATCATAATAGTAGCAGAATGGCAGTTGAAATCCAGACAGCCCTGGCAGCAGAAATTTTACAGTACAGAAACATAAAGAAAATTCAAAAATAAAATAAACCTGAAAATGTTTGTTTAAAAATGCATGATATGGATTCAATTAAATTTTTTTCTTTGTAGTTTTATAGCGCACTCTTTTTTTCACTATGACACAGTACTGAACAAAGGCAGCAATTATACAGGGTGATTAAAAACAAATTGAACACTTTCATGAATGTGTTATTCAGTTGCTATGAATTATACAACCAAGTAATCTAAAACATTTTGTAAGGTACCTCAGTTTTTTTCCTTAGTCTTACAAATCCTCAATATGTGCCCCTCATGTCACACAGCATGTCAATTCTGAGTTGTAATTCATCCAAGACCATTTACAGCATATTGGTGTCAACAGTTGACATGGCAGCCAAGATATGTCCAACTACAGATTGTGTGGAGAATGTTGTACAAACATGAGGTTTGTCACCACATGGATGGTTGTCACCACAAGAAAAAAAAAAGTTGCATTATTTGGGGATCTGGGTAGCTGCTTTTTTTTGAAGGTATATCAACAGTTTAGATAGAGCTGTTACTGGTGCATGTGGCAGATGCGGGAAGGTTTTCCCACCACCTCCCATAGCAGTAGCTGGGAATGGGCCAGTTTTCTGTTAGAAAGCCAGTCTGATTTTCCTGAAACCTCCTGCTGCGCTGATGAATAGTGGGCCAACTGGAGAACATTCCTACCTTATGTCTCATGGCCATGATTTCTCTGGGGGCACAGTGGCCCATAAGCAGTGAGTATGTTCTGTGTTTCTTGTCCATTGTTTATTAATAACGACTTTCCCGATATGCAAACACAGACAGAACATACAAAATCCACACTGAGCTGGATTAAAACCCCACATCCAACCAGCAGGTCAGCCGTTGTGAGGCACCAGTGCTACCTGTTGTGCCATCATGCAGCCCAGTGTGATTTATTAGTTTTAGGCTATTTTGCATCCTCTGTACAGCAGCTGTGCCACTGAAAGTGCTGGATGTTTAGGATACTTATATTTAATATGGTATTAGACGTGTTCATCTACAACTCAATTACACTAAAATTCTGACTAAGCATTGCTTTGTAGCTGAAAAAAAATATCTGCTGATCTTTTCTGTGCGTCAGTATAACGATACAGTACAGCAATATTTCTCTATAGCCACTAAAGAAAACTTGGACATTTTGGATGCAGTATTTACATCCATGATTGTAAATCAGGCATTTAATTTGCAGGTGGCCTGTTCACCACACGTGTTCCTGGTATGGAAACTCATTTATGAAGTAACACATAACGTACATCATTTTGTTTTCCATCTTATGAGCTCAGACACCAGAAATGAATGCTTTTCCCATTGATCTGTGGGCAGAGGCAAAGCAAGTAAGACCTGTGAAGAGCTCCACCTACTGGTACTGGTGCACATCGAAGCACATCTGTAGTCCCTTCTGAGGCACATCTGGAACATGTTTTACAGGGACCCTTTAGTAAAACCTTGCCTGCAATACCTGTAACCAGTGTTCTACAGTTAAGGGTTGTATTTATCCCAGCTACCAGTTTTAGTTACAATTCAATTTAAATCCAAAATCTTCCTGTACACTTAAAAGTACTGTTTTATGAATTTTATGAAATATTTTAATGATATAAAATGCTGTGGTACATATTGAAATTGTAATTTTAAAACTGAACAGCTATATTCAGAGCTCTTGGATCCATATGTGCTCATGTTGTATGCATGTCTGTGTGTTCCACAGGTTGAGGCAGAGTGCCAGCAGTTGCAGGAACAGAGCATGAAGCAGGAGCAAGAGCAGGGTGCCATGGTGTGCTGTATGGAGGAAAGAAGGAAAGAGAAGGAGGCACAGATCAAGGACCTGAAGGAGACTATTTTTGAGCTTGAGGACCAAGTGGAGCAACACAGGGCCGTCCAACTGCACACCAACCAGACAATACTGGACCTGGAAAGTATGTTTCCTCATCCACTGTATCTGCCATGTTGACATGTGAGACACTATGAGACGTGATGCTCTGCCATCCTGTTTTTGTGTGTGTGTGTATAAAAAATATATATATATATATATATATATATATATATATATATATATAGAGAGAGAGAGAGAGAGAGAGAGAGAGAGCGAGAGAGAGCCTAGTCCTCTTTTTGACCATATTTTTTTGAACTGTACTACATCTGCCATTGTATTTTCTTAGTTAATTTACGATGGACACTTACAGGTCAAGTGAAGAAGCTGGAAGAACAGAAGTTTGAGGCAGAGAAGCAGCTGAAAGCTCTGAACAAACAGATGAAGGTGGGCTTATTTCACTCGTCTGTTTCACGTTGCATTTCCATTTGCAAATATGCTACTGAACCAACACTTTTATACTCAGCATGTATTTTTTTTTTGCATGAGTTCACGTGACAATGCACATGTCATTAGGATGAAACAGAGGAATGGCGGCGCTTTCAAGCTGACCTCCAGACAGCTGTGGTGGTAGCCAATGACATCAAGGTGGAGGCCCAGCAGGAGCTGCGAACCCTGCACAGGAGGCTGCAGGAGGAACAAGAGCGAAATGCAAGACTGGCAGTGGAGCTGGAGCAACTGCAGGGAACCAGGTGCGTTAGCAGGGTGGTGTAGAACCCGTGAACCCTATGCTACAACTGTACACTGCACACACGGCTGCTTGGAAAGATGGACTGCCTTAGCAAGGCACAAACCATATAAATGTCCTAGTCTACAACAAAATGTCAACTATCATGCAAAGGGTTGTTCAAAACATACACACATATTATTCTCTAAATTAAAAAAAATAACACTTCACAATACTGAAAGACCAGGGTTAGCAGATTTCACTGCTTCAATTGTGGCCCTAAGGCTTAATACCCTGAAATGACAAACATTGATACTGTCAATGACAGTAAAGTTGATTTCCAAGCTTTTCTTCAGTTCTGCTAAAACAAGAATGTAATTTATAGCTGAAGGCTAAAACTGTCAGGATTTGAAAACCCAACTAGACTCATTATCCTGCAGTTACTCTTTCCATTATTTTTTCTTGTTTCCCCTCTCTCAGCACTATGTTCTCAAGTAGTTACAATCAAACCAACTGACACACTGTGGTGGTCATATCGTCAGGTGTGAACATAAATGTTTTGATGTGTTGGAGTCTTCATGGTGAAAAATGTTTTTTTTTTTTTTTTAATTTGTGTTAAGAATTTAGGGAACTGCTGCTTTGCAAGTATGAGGGACGATGGCACAGTCATCACACTTTACAAGCAGTCATGTTAATGGCTACACACTAACTCTTCATAGCATGGAGATGTAAACAAACTGCAATCAGCCACCAACTCACTAATCATACTGTCATGGGGGGCACGTCACAGCTCTATCCAGATGTGTAGGCAGGAAAGGCTCCTACGGTTGATGCAATAGAGATAAGCTCTGTGAATGAGCTTACAGGTGCTTGTGTTTTGTGGCTGCTTTTTCCTGTCCTGGTTTCTCTGGATCCCATTTGAAGCGCCTCTCTTCTCTCCAGTGTAACAGTTTGTATGCAGCTGCTGCTTTTGACCTAAAGCCTGGTTTTGCTCCAGTCATCATTTTGCTTCTCAGTGGCAATGTGCTTAGCACTGGACAGATGGATTATTAAGGCAGGATGAGGCCACTCAACATATGGACTACATTGCTACATAATAATTAGTACTCATTGGTCACTAGATCTGAAAAGATGAGCGTATGCATTCCCTCACAACGGATTAGCCAGTGCTCTCCAGCCAAAGGAGCACCAGAGATCGCTCTTTAAGGATTTCCTCTGACATGGCATCTGTAGAGACGGGGTAAGTTTACCTAAGATGCACTTACACTCACGATGCTGAATGCATGATTGTAATGGTGCTGCCTTCAGCGAAATATTTGTAAATATTGCATTTTAACTTTGTTTCAAGGCTTTTGCTTCTGTCTTTGGATGCTGCATCCAAGTTCGTGTTTTAACACGTAAAACAGCACCGCCTTCTGTGCTATGCAGAAGTTGCTCTATTTCCTCTTGTAATGAAGGCAAAAATTTCAAGCAGGACCAGCTGTGCTTGCTTTCTTCAGAGCATACTTATACTAGGATCCTTTGAACATGTAGTAACAGTTCTCACAAGAATTAAATGGGGTTTTTTTTGTAAATGTGATTTAAGAATGCATGAAAAAAGAATGAAACCTTTATTTTTTTAATAAAAGTTTTTTTTTGGCCCTTGGACATATTGAGAGGTTTTACTTTGTGTGGTTATTGATTCATGGATACTCATGTTCTCTTCTCTTCCAGGTCAAGTTAGTTGTGATGCAGACTGTCAACCTGCTAGATAATTTACACACTGCCAGCAACCAGTATTGTTTTTGGATATACTATATAAATTTACTATTTTCTGTTACAAATTTTTTTAAACTATATATTTTACCACTGATACCAAATGCAGTAAAATATATATAATGTCTTAGTGACTGTGTCCCAAAAGAATCAGTGAAATAGTTACAGCAGATTCGTATAAAAAAAAATTGTAACTCTTACATGTATAATTTCAGGAGCTTTTTGTACATCAATTATAAAACAGCCAGTGGAACCACACTGGAACAAAAAGCATTTCTATAAATCTGTAATCTATGTCATGAACTATCATTCATCTCACGTTTGTTTCCTTCATTTCCAAATCAACTGATTACTTTTACGCTCATTGTCTGACAACATCGCTGTCATGGTCGATTTGCTGTTGATGTGCATTTATTTGAACTTTGAAGTGGTGCAACGACGAACTCAAGTTTGAGTTTTCCAATACGACTGATCGCATCCTTCATGTGTCACAGCTGGCGCAAATCTTTCCATACTGTTCTAACAGTGGTTGTCAGTTACCAGCTCTTTTATAAGGAGCCATGTTCCTATATTCACGAGAGCATCTAATCATGGATTAGCACACACAGCACACAGCACTATACTGTTCAGATAAGGATTGTTCAAGAAAGTTGTGGCACATCAAAGTGTTGAGACAAGCTGAGTAGCAGATGCAAGGCTTAGTGTCATTGCTTATACCAAAGTTCTGTCAGACAGCCTGGCCTGTCAGCCCGTTTACACTGGTTTGGAACAGCCTTCTGCTAATGTCATACTAGCAACAATTTATTTGTATTCATTTATATCTATTAGTTAGATTATATCTGCAATTAGTGTTGTATCAGTGTCTGTTGTAGTGCAGCATTATATAAGCATCAATAATCTTACCTGGTGTAGGAAGGGAGAAGGGACAAACACCAACTAACAAGCCCTGGGGTGGCCCTGGGTGTGGGGGGGGGGGGGGGTTTNAAAAAAGACCCTACAAATCCATAATTATGCATTTTCATTATTCATGCATTAAAGCATTTTAGTGGATGTACACGGCACACCAGATTGAACGACAGCAACGGAAATATACAAATCTCCAATTAGTATAATTAAAGCAAACCCACCACCCCAAAAACCCCCCCCCCCCCCCCCAATGCTGCTACTCTTTGTAATGAGCCACAGAAACTGTTCTACTGTGGCTAGGTTGGGGATTTATGGCACTGTGACATCCCTTAGAAAAGGATTATGGTGACAGTTGCTGCTCGAATCCTGTGGGGGGTAGACATTTCAGAATCCTTATATGTGACATGAAAAAGCAGCGGCTGCCTCTGACCTTTTGAGCTCACTTAGGAGTGAACCTTTGAACGGGTGATGTATGAATCTATTTACGATCTTTTGCTCTGGCTTCAGCAGGAAGCCTTTAACTCGGCAATATAAACGTGAAATTTTTCCAATATAGCCATTCAGCACCACACTACATGATAATTGTGTAACTTTTTACAGGAAATAATTGAAATCATGCCTATCTACAGTACTGAAGAAAAACTGTTTGCTGGTTGTAAACATTTTGTATTGTACAATCCTATGGCTGAAAAGGTTTCTGTACTATGAAGTTATGTGACCTGTGATCCATCACTATCAAGAGAAATTTGGCTGCACTCAACTGCCAGTTCATAGCTTGCTTTTTTTATATATATATATATATAAATGCATTGTTGCAGAAATCAAATGCACTATGAACAACTAAATTGAAATGTGTTTTTAATATGAATGTACATACTGTATGTATGGTTTTTGAATTTATTTGGCACTCAATAAATTAAAAAAATTCAAATCGGTGGTCTGTTTTTATTGTTCGGTCTAACTATTACATATGACATGTATAGTATCAGTTTGATTTAAAGCACACAGCCTTTCATTATCGGTGTATAAAAAAGGGCAGTGCTGACATAAATAACAGCTACGTTTGCATTTGTGTACGTAAATGGAAACGTTTGTTTATAAATTAGATGTCAAAGTTAAGACTGCACTTGTGATTAAAATTTTGACTACAAAGTGCTTTTGAAGAGTCTTGAAACAGTACTTTATAAGGGAGACTGTCTACACGTAATTATGTTTTTTAATGATAGAATGCTAGAATGATTAAAAATAATGAAACTATGCAATGTTTTGCTGGCTCCCTGCGTGGGTATGGTTTATGTGTAGTGCAGCTGTGTAGCTGTTCTGTTGTACTTCCAAGCAAACATGATGATGATTGCTGCAAATGTCACTATAATGCATAGGTGGTCCCCCCCCCCCCTCTGGCACAGTAACGATGTCCCAGAACAAACAGCTGCAGTCCCTGTTTTGCAGGTCAAAGAGCGACGATGCCGAGTTCTCAGCCGCTGATGGCAGCCCTCGTTGGTGCGGGATCTCTGCGAACCAGACGGCGCCAAACAGCTCAGACTCCAGAGCAACTGTCAAGTCTCTCATCAAGTCCTTTGACTTGGCCTTGCAAAGTGAGCAGCTTCAGATCTGCTGGGACCATGGAGAGCGTCGCCTTGTAATCTCACTTGGCAGGACATATTTTTTTTTAAAAATGACGTGGTGCAAATTTGGCCTCTGGAACTGACTGTACATCATAAATTGTCTTTAGGAAACAAGTTTAAAGTTTACTTTGAAAGTGGTGGAGAAAAAGCTTTCTGGGGGGGGGGGGGTCATTATTAGGGTCTGCCTTGAAAGCCTACAAACATTCACGTTGTCCGAAGCTGTAGTTCGTGTGTTAACATGCTTCTATTGAAAATAAAAGCACAGTATTGTACTACTGAATCAGTGCAGGTCCTGGCCCCCACTTTTTTTTTGGTTAGTTAACCATTTTTATGGTTATGCTATTAAAAACCTCGTCAGACACTAGAGTGGTTCAGAACAATCTTTACCGGTGGTCCAGTTATGCACGATAAACAAATAGGGCATATTTTTCTCCTACTAACAGCTTTTTAACTGTAGTTATATCAAGGTAAGGGCAGTATTTATGGAACTGTTGCTGCTGTGCTGGGCCCTTTAGGTAGTCCTGGACATGCGGTCACAATGCACTCCTCACCCAGAAGCCTACTGAGTGGCATTCCTGTGCGCTCTGCCCCTGCAGCTGCTGTGTCGCCCATCCAGGTATGGTCAACTATTCGTGTGGGTGCGTTTAAACTCTCACAGTCTGCGTTTTTCCACATCGGGCTCAAAGACCGTTTTACGGTTAATTTGGGCTTGCTGAAGGTTGGGTGTGTGTGTGGAGGGGGGGGGTTTAATTTGTCAGGTTTCGTAGGCCTGTAGTCATGTTATTTGAGTGCAGGATAAACTATTGCTAAAGGATCTCATTTTCATTGTTGCAATTCTTTTCTCCAAAGTGTCTCCCCCCCCCCCCCCCCCCCCCCCCCCCCCCCCCCCCCCCCCCCCCCCCCCCNNNNTTTTTTCCAAAGGTCCCCCCCCCCCCCCCCCCACAACGTGACAACACATTCAATTAGTGAACCACTATTTGTTTGCCATCATTACTGCAGCAACGATAATATGGCACTACTCAGATGTAGCAGGTGATCACATAACTAGCAAAATGACAATTTCATTAGGTCAGAGAGGAAGTGGGCGAAAAGAGTTTTGAGACCGTTCTTGACTGCTGAAATCTATGCTAAGGGATTTGTAGGGCTGGCTCAGCTTCTGGCTGGCTCTGCCTTCTGGCTATCAACAAAAAGTAAACAGTCATTTGGTCTGCCCGGCAAATTTCCTTATCTGTTTTTTCTTTCTTTTGTGCTGCAAAACCATGCTCGTTTTAGCGGCATTCCGCTATCAAGCCAATGTGTAAAGTGCTGGAGAAAACAATTAACCTTGGAGGATTCACTCACTCTGGTATGTTCGTCCAGCTTAACCATTTGTACTGACTAGCTTATGTAGTTTGAATTTGAACGATTTACACGTTATGCTTATACACTACGATATGTATGCTTGTACATGCTTCTACTGGCAGAGAATCAAATATATACTTTTTATGAATTATGTGATATTTTAGTGTATGCAGACTTCTTAGTCCCTAAATCATTTTTTTAACCTCGGTTTCTTTTTGAAGAAGGCTTTTTTTTTTGGGAAGGGGCAGGTAATGTGAGAAATGCTAACACAACCCATCGTATGTTCTCAGACAAGCTGGCAAACTCAGGTGATGATCTGAACCCCAGCGGTTTTATGAGGAAGAGCCCATCCTTAGAGTCAGTCATCAAGACCCCTAGGACCGTGCCAACTCGCAACCCCTCCTTCTGTTACCGAAAGGCCAACAGCAAGCTAAGGTCATTATGCCACGAGCTTTGTGCACCTTTCAACATCTTGGACTGTAAAATAAAAACTTTTGCTTTTAAAAGAGTCCTTTGAATAAAATTGCCAAAATTTGTGAAATACATGGACGCGCGTACGTTAGACCAGAGGAAAAGGCTTTTGCATAGTTTATATCTGACAGACCCTGAAAATCACGTTTGCCGCCTGGAGAGCCAAACACACATGGTCATGCCTGCTTGCGGGTTCTTGTTTTCAGCCGGCTGCTGTTGCAAATATAATCACAGAGCCAGGTCACCTGATGGTAGTAAGAACGTTTCCAATCTATTCCATTATTTTAATGAATGCATTATATGCTACCTACTTTGGAACTGAGGACTTTCACGTTAATTGTATGCGTTTGTTCTTTCATACCATTAGTCGTTTCGCTCACAGGCGTCCAGCGTCTCATAATTAAAAATATAGCGTCACATTTGCAAGGTGTTGATATCTTCCCATAGCGATGCAGAGCTTTTCTTACTTTTTTTTTTTTGGCTGGGGGGGGGGCTGATAAACATGCAAATGTGGAAAAAAACGCAAAACAGTGATTCACATTTCATATAGTGTGTGGTCTGTCCTGCTTTCAGTGTGGAAAGAAAAGACCCTTTGGCTGCTCTGGCCAGACAGTACGGAGGATCTAAAAGGAACGCACTTCTGAAGTGGTGCCAGAGGAAAACAGAGGGCTATCCGGTAAGATGCAGGGGGTCTTGCTCAGCGTACAGTTTTTCTTTCTAGCCGCTATTGTCTTTTGTGCTGTGACAGAACAGCTACTCTGGGAGGGGGCTTGAAAGCTCCCACTTTAGTACAAGGTCGTAACCACGTTGTAGTCTGTGGAGCCGTGGAACAAGCAGGGCGAGACAGCAGAATTACATACAGTGCCGTCTTGTTTTCTGTGCTGCGATGGGTCAGAGGCACACAGATTATGAACATCTGGGAAAAAAAAAGATAGGGGTGCATGAATGGAACCTTTGAACAGCACACAAATCCAGATCCTCACGGCAAAGGTCAACAATTTACACGTCTGGTTTTGCAAGGGTTTCCCTTGATAAAAACCTCTTACATGAACGCAGGATTTTTTTTTGGCATCATAAAAATTTAAACATGGTCCTGAAAAGTTTGTGTGACTGTTGCCGCAACGAGTAAACCACCACGTATACCATGGCAGGGTAGTCGCAAAAAAAAAATCTCACCAATCCTTTCGACATTTTTTTGGACAGCTAAATGTTTCCTAAACAATTGATAGGCGGGTAATCATTAAAGGGGAAGCAATTTTAGCATCACTGCATAATAATCTTAGGCTCAACCAAAACTTCCTTTTGAATGAATGAAAGGATGTTTTTTCCCATCCCTAGTCATTCTGTTTGAAGATTATATAATGTTTCTGTAATATCAAAATGTCTGTTTTTTTTTTCATGGACAGTTGCTTCACCTTAAATTATAAGGGATTTCTGAATGCAAGATTTTGCTTTCTAAGCCCTTTTCCAGCCAGCCCCGTTCCGCACTTAACTCAGTGGATGATATTACAACTTGTTGCCTTCTGACTGCTGTAGAAAGCCAAGGACAGCTCGGGAACGAGTACAAATGGCCTCAAAGAAATCGAAGCCAAACCAAAAACCATAATAAGAAAGTGAATGAGCCAGCGGAATATACAGGAGTGCAATAGGCTCTGAGTACAAATTGAAAAGCTGTAGAGAGAGAGAGAGAGAGAGAGAGAGAGAGAAGATAGGGAAAACGATGAGGAAAGACGGGGGGGGGAGTTTACTTTGATGACAGTAACACAGTCGAGGAAAAAGACCAAAAAGCGAAGAGGGACTGGTACCACAACAAAAATCTGGAACGTAAACGAACAGGCAGCACATTAAATGTTTCAACTAGTAGCAATATAATTTGCACCTTTTTTTGTGTTTAAATGAACCCAAATTGGGGTTTGTACTATTGGGAAAATTCTGAATTTGCGGCTTGGCCATGTTAGAAAAAAAATTTGCTCAAAACGATATTCATAGTGGGAAACTGTGAAGGTAGAAGAGGACGAAAAGGGTAACCGGCAGCCAGATGAATGGACATCCACATTAATGGATGATCGCTTTTCCAGCCTAAGGCCATAAATGGATAACATTCTTCAGCTAATGTATCAGCTCTGCAGTAGAATAATGGCCAACAAAGTTTGCATTAAATCTGGTGGATGCTCCTTAAGGCTCTTCAAAGAGAAAACTGTAGTAGCTCACGTTCATTAAAAGGAGCTCAGCATCAGAATCACTGGCAACTTAGCTCGTTAATCTTTGGGTGGCCACAATTGCACCTTTGAGCCATTCTGGGCAATTTGAAGTATTCCATTAAGCTGAAATGCATATATTTGGCCTGAGAAAAGTCCATTCAGAAAAGGAGAACATGCAAATCAACCTTTATCCAGGTGACATCAGCGCAAGGAAACGTGGCTACCTCGGAGTCAGGATCGCACACATTGATGTACATATTACTGCCACTAAGCACAACTAGCATAGTTGTGTACCCTTAGAATGTCAGCACTTGATATTGAAATTTCACACGGACTTGAACTGGCAACGATTTGTTTGCATCCCAAACCACTACAGTAGTTACTGCACTATAGTGGAATAAAAAAGGTTACCCCCCCCCAGTGTTATATGAGGTGCACAAATTGCGAGAGTGTCTGTAGCCCAAAACCAGACATCAAATTTAGATCTTCGTATCAGGCCAGAATTAAACAGTATTTCTTTTAGCACCCTAATGACCAGAGGGGGTACCAGTCAATAGAGAGTGGCTTAATGGACCTGTATGTTGCCATGTGTCATGCAGCTGCTCCCCTGTAGGTTTGACTATTGTCGTTAGCTCATACAGCTGTATCACTGAAATGATACGTTAAGACCGATAGCATTCAGGTTAAGCTCTGTTTTTTTAAAAAAAAAATCTTTCTCACGGTCTTGTGCAGGTGTGGGCTTAAAAAGGAATGCAGCATGAAATGTGTACAGAAGTAAGAAACCACAGCACTTTCGGCAAGAGGATTTGATGTCTGTGTGGCTCTTGCTCTACACAGAGGCAGGCCAGGCCTGGTGGCAGAACGTGACCAGCCTCATATCAATGTGTTTCAGGGTATGGAATATTTAAGCCCAGCATATCACGTAGTAGTTCCCCTCGTGAGACACAAACACAATATATCGAGCCCATCATGTAAAGAACACAGCTGTGTACACAGTCAAAAATATATATATATATATATATATATATATATATATATATATATATATATATATATATATATATATATATATATNTATATATATATATATATATATATATATATATATATATATATATATATATATATATATATATATATATATATATATATATAAGGCTGTGTAACACGGCACGCAGGACACCGGAAAAGGTAATAACCTAATTGTCTTGGGAAGTAGACACTTCTAGACACTTGGAGAATGCATCCATGCAGTCACATTATTTGCTGGACAACTTTTTTTGATGCTGCGCAAACAACCATGAGACCTGGGAACCAAGGCAAACGCCAAATTCAAATGCCTCTGACAGTCCAGTTCCACATTCAAAGGCTCCAACTATGGCCTGAAGCAATGCCACCAAAATCTGACATTGTGCTTTGTGACGACAAACAGATTTTGTCTACAGCTTATTTGTACATGAATCTGCCTCGACGTTGTATTTTTTCATGTACTATTTTTGCTGATTAAAAAGCATTGATTCTAAAAGATCAACTACATGCGAGGGTGGGGGGGGTTTAAAAAAAAACAGCTGAATGGATGATGGGTTTGGCTCTTTCTGTGGTGGGAACATATTCGGTCTTGCTTGTTTAGTTGTCTGTGTCCTTGCAAAACAGAGCCCCCCCCCCCGGCAGCCTGAGGAAGAGGTGGGGTGTGCAGGATATACATGGAGCCACACACCACCTCCTTAACTCTCCCTGGATGTTGGACAGTGGAGCCACGATCCTGAGGCATTTTTATGGCTTGAGCGATTTAAATTTTATACTTATACAACTATGATATGTATGGATATTCATGTGATCACAAGCTGGTTAGACGGGGAATCAGGACATTTGCGCTCAAGAACATATGCACTTGTAGGTTTCCAAAACCCTAACCCAGCAGCTCACAGTGTAAGAAAAGTCTTCCGTAAACTGCGCTGCAGAACCAGCCTTGTGAAAGCTCTTGATTGGCTTCCTGAATGTATTACATTGAAGATTGTAGTCAGACATCCCCCCCCCCAACCGCAGTTGTGAATTTGAATCTGTTTTGCTCAGCTGCACTTTATATACGCCAGACAACGAGACTCTGCTTAACTTGAGACCACCGTGACCGTGGCTTCTGACGCAAACAATAATGGGCATTTTTCACGGAATGATGCGTTCTGCCAACCCCCAAAAAAGAACCCAAGATAAGTATCTAAAAAAAATTTTTAAGCACATGATGTCTCCAAACACAACAATCAAAGGGCCAATAGAGATTCTGCAGCATGTTTGGAGTTTCAAATTCTGCTGATGCGAGGAGACTCCTGATTTCTAATATTGCGTTGTCGGCTTGTGAAAAGAAAGTGGGCTTTAATACCACTGTTTATATCTGATGGAAATGATCTCATAGTTCTGGACCTTCTGCCGATACTGACCATTTTAAAGGTCAACAACGTTGTTGTGTGTTCTAGCTTGTGAAATACAGATCAGGAAATGTATTTAGTACTATTTTTTTTTTTGTTAAGTGCAATTTAGTGAAGGTTGTTTGAAACTGTGCTTTGGTTGTTAAGCGGTGAAGGTGAATTTGAGGACCTAGGCCTAGACCTATTTTTGTTACATGTAAACCCAGTTAGAATAGGAAAAAAAAAAGATTAGCAAACTAATTTGATCTAAAATCAGAAAACAACGAACCAGTCGTCTGTGCAGAAGGAGCCATTTCCGGCCTCTTGATGCGGTTTGTTTTTGGGTCTGGTCCCAGCATGCTGTACGTGTGTACTGTTGTTTTAACATTCACAGCATTCCCAGGAGACGTGGGGGCAGGATGCAGCTCCAGTCCATTCAGCTCCCACAATCTGTGCCTTTAGGCATTTGGAAACCGGTGCGGCTCCAGACGCAGGCATGTGGTCAGGCATGTGAGAACTGCTTGCTGCCATGTGACTGCAGGCAAACCATAACCAGCAAAACACACACACACACACACACACACACACACACACACACACACTGGTCATTCTGTAAATAATTCAATATGACCGCACTTTTCTTACTGGGTTACCTGCGCTGCTATCATGCAGTAGCAACAATGGTCATCTGCAAAGGTGACCCAGTGAGTGTCTATCTTGGTCACATCAAACACCATAGCACAACTGGTTTTACTGTGGGTATAAATTATTGCTCTACTATTAGTAATATTGAGGATGACAACCGATAGTATTTACTATATGCCACTGCACTCTGAAGTCCGTCAAATCCAAATTTTTAACATAGCCGGTATCAGAAAAGTTTTGAACAACCTTGGAATCAACTTTGATATAGTGAGCCTGCAAATGAGCAAAAGAGGGCTTCAAATTCCCTGCATAAATTAGTGTTGGGGCTTCTAGGAGTCGATAGGCACTTCTGGCCGTGTTCTCAACTTTGTCTCTGGTTGAACATTGAAGGGGAACACAGAGGAGACAAGAAGCAGGTTGAGAGAGAGAGAGAGAGAGAGAGAGAGAGAGACTCTGAAGTCAAAGCATGGAAAGCAGCCCTTTTTTTTTCCTCTTCTTGCTACACAGTCAATCAGATTAGGATGTGTGCAGACTTGGTCATGAAATGTCAGAGCAACATGGGAACTGAGAGCTCATGGGGGGGGGGGGGGGGGAGGGGNGGGGGGGGGGGGGGGGGGGGGGGGGGGGGGGGGGGGGGGGAAGTGGCTTGTTTCCAATTGTCCATTGGAAGTATCCCCATAGATATGTGCCCAGAGGCGTCCCTGCCTCCTACATGCAGGGAATATCAATATAGCAATATAACTTTTTGAAAACGTATTTTATTCCCGCGGTGCACTGATTAAGCTTTATGCTCATGTTCACCCAAACTGAACATTCATTTTCATCACAATTCTTTTTTTTTTAAAAGAGCATCAAAATGTTGCGCATTACTTGTTCTCTCGTGTCATTATGGTTCTATTTATTCCGCACGAACGTGTGTTGATTTTTTTTTAAGTTCACTATGTTTGTTGCAAGTATTTGCCCAGAAGGTGAGCGTGAGGCTCTGTGACCTCCCCAGAACATTGACGTGACCAACTTCAGCAGTAGCTGGAGCGATGGCCTGGCTTTCTGTGCTCTCCTGCACACGTACCTCCCTGCTCACATCCCCTACCAGGAACTGGGGAGCCACGACAAGGTAGCGCAGCCGTCCTTCAGGTGCTAGCAAGGGTGGCACAAACATGAACTACATATCCACCTGACCCAATGAAAGTCCAACAATGTAACAAATTAATATTAAAGTACATTGATGAATTTTTAACAAGGGTATTTTTTTAATGCTCATGAACGTCAGAAGATACAGCATGAAAACGTCGCTTTATTTTACGGTCGCGTTTTCACTAACGCAGTGTCCCCCTGCGTGTGCGTTTTTTTTTTGGGGGGTGTCATGCAATTTATTTGCCAGAAAGCAGGTTTGCATGTCCTTTTTTTGCGGAAAGCCTGCTGAACTCGGAGACTGGGCAAGGGAGAGCGAACAAACTCCTGGCCATCATGACTATGTTGCAGCCACCGCTCTTGTCTGTGTCAAATGGAGGAGCATTGGCTTCCAGCCAACTTTTAATAAGCGTATAATGACGATGCTACACATTACACCAGCTCTTACACCCTTTCCTACGTATAAATAGCACTGCTTTACTTTTTCTAAATCTTCTGCTATTCACCTCAGTTACCTGAGGTGTCCCTGAATGCATTTCACTGGGCATCGTGTTGCCGCAACCAAGCTAATTTACCTCTGGGCTAAACATTTTTGCTTCCCTCCCTCACTCTCGTTTCGCCACAGAGCAGGAATTTGAGTCTGGCTTTCCGGGCAGCAGAAAGCGTCGGCATCAAAGCGACACTGGTGAGTTTTAGTATGAACACTTCATGTGCATCATTGTTAGAATTTTCGTTCACTTGTTGTGGTCCGTTTGCCATGTTACACTTCACTGCTAATGAACCTCCACTACTTAGTACACGAGCATCAGTTCAGTACTTTGCGCTAGGCCTCTTAAAGCAGTGATTTGAACCCAAAACATTGTTCATTGTGAGGTAACAGCACTAAACATGATGTATAATTTAGCCAAAGGGCAAAGCAGTTAGATTCCACGCTTACGTGAGCTACACAGCGCAGGTCTGACAGTTTGGTTAAAATATACGTTTTGCATATTCTGTTTTTTTCTTCCCTTTTTTTAAACAGCATAGTAAAATAACTATTGTTCGACTATAAATGCAGTAACTAAGGTTTGTGCTTCTGCGTGTGCAGGACATCAATGACATGATGCGCACAGAGAGACCCGACTGGCAGAGCATCATGCACTACGTGTCCCAGATCTACAAGTACTTTGAGACCTAATGGCAGGATGAGAGAGCCGACACTGCAGCACCTTACTAGGGAGCAGGCAAGACACTGTGTTGGAGGGAACTCCATCTGCCAGCACGTGTAGCATCTATGAGTTTTACACCCACAGTTTACTGTGCTCCTGCTAGACCTGAGATGCAGTTTAACAAGCCCGATTAGCGCATATTCTGCACGAAACTATCGTGCTTTTATGCCACGTGTCTACAGCATTTGAACACTGTCATAACTGTTTAAAATTATGAACAAGAACTATTTATTTATTCAAAATTTGATGAAATTGTGACAAATAAGACAGATCCCACATTAATTTTTTTTTTACTGGCTTTAAGTTAGTATCGCTTGCAGACATTGAGACACTGCTAAGGCTATATATGTGATTAACAATAAAGGCTTCCCCCCCAGCAACAATGTCGTCTTGTTATCAATTATATGCAATGGCTGTAAAAAATTTATAAGTGTAGGTGAGAAGACCTTGACACAGTTGTCGATACACAGACAGTAGCACTAAATCTACTGTGTGCTTTAGTGACGGACCCTCAGACGATGTTGTGCCTGTAGTTTTAGCTCTTTCAGACTATGTAAACTAGACTATGTTCATAAGGAAGAGCAGGGGGCAGACGTAATGGGCAAAAATGTTTCAATTTAACCACTAAATATGTCATTTAACGTAAAAACGCAATACAACTTTGTGGTGGTTTATTAAGAAAAAAGAAATTAGAAAAAAAAATCAGTGGCAGCCAGAAAAATGTGGTTTTCACTGAATTCCAACACCACCATCTGCACACGCGCGTATATATATATACACACACACACACACACACACACACACACACACACACACACAACGAGTCGTGAATGGGCCCTTTAAAACTGTCATTTTAGAGTCGCCATTAACCTGAAAGTGAGAAATAACATTACTGAGAAAAAGTTCATCTTGGGCGGAAAAGAAAGGACACGAAGATCCTGGTGCCAGAGAAATAAATGCGCACAGAAGTGACAGCGGCTCAATAAGTCTGTGTCACCGAGTTCACTAGTAAAGTGACACGAAATGGTGCCGCGGCTCAGCTCAGAGCGGGAAGCCCGCAGTCCGGGGCGGGCGTGGCTGTTCCGAGCGACTTGTTTTCCGCCCCCGCAGCTGTGGAGCTTGCACGTGTGGGACGCAGAGGGGAGCAGAGCGCAACAGACGGCACGAAGTTGGAGACATCAGAGAAACGCGCCATTGACATCTAACTCGTTCCCACGGACGGTTCGGCGGCACCGCGACTCGGTGACTTTCGGCTTAAGCTGCACCACGACGCTGCATTTTCTCTAACGCCACAACCCTAGACTTGAACCTCAACTTCGTTTACTGAACCGAACGCAACTCCTCTCCTCACCGCATACATGGCGCGAATGCGCACTCTCTACGCTACTCTGACTTTTGTTCTTGTGTTTCGTTCCGTTTGCAGATGTTGCTGAAATGGATCCTTCACCCGGAACCGTCCGCACACGCCTGGACTTCCCGCACACTGCCCCCCCCACTCCTGTAGCTCCCCTGCTCGATGTCCAACACAGCGACTATGAGAGCATGGCGGGTGCCGCCTTGTACATAGTGATCGAGCTGGCGATCGCGCTCATGTCCATCGCGGGCAACGTGCTAGTGTGCTGGGCTGTGGCCATCAACACGACGCTCAAGAACGCCACCAACTATTTTCTGGTGTCCCTCGCGGTGGCGGACATCCTGGTGGGCTGCCTGGCCATCCCCTTCGCCATCACCATCAGCATCGGCTTGCTTGCGGATTTCTACTGGTGCCTCTTCATGGCCTGTTTCGTGCTGGTCCTCACGCAGAGCTCCATTTTCAGCCTGCTGGCAGTGGCCATCGACAGGTACCTGGTCGTCAAAATACCCCTCAGGTGAGTGAATGATGATGGTTAATGGCTGATTGTTTTAATGTAAACTGAGTAATATTGCACTGTTAGTATTTGTGTCTAAATATTGTCCAGTCAGCCGGCTTGATGCCACAGTGTTGTAAGTTAATGCTCATGAAATCCCAGAAATGGGATTTTAATAACGTGTGAGATAAAATCTGACTGAAGAACTATCAGGTTCAGAGCAAATATTCTCCTCATTTCACTAACAGCATCGTCACCGTTGGCTTTACTCTGTCAATGATTTTTTTTTCATTTGCAATGACTTATTCCTGTACATCCTGGGTAATAACAAACTATTACTTGAAGTCAGTAGCTATAAACGCATTTTTCCATTTGACTAGTTTAAGGGGAACAGTTTTGACTATCTTCCTGGAGATAGTCCTTCCTCTTCGGTGTGTAAAAGTCTTCATAAGTACATTTAGTGTCTACTGATGAGCCATTTGTTGTGACTAGTGAACAGAATTGTGAGCAACATAGCAACAGAAATGATGAGACTTTCAATAGTTAGTCCATCACACACTGTTCTGCTAAGTCTGTTGGCTCTAAATGATATTACGCATCTGTACCTGATCCTAAGACCTATAGTACAGCACTTTTCCTCCTGGGTCGGTCAGGGTGTAAATAGAGTAGAATAACAGTGTTCCTTAATGTGGCTCCGAACCCAACAGTTAGTTTGGCAGTTTGAAGAACCGCTCTGAAAACTAAACTGAATTTAACCGGTGAAGAAATAACCTAATTTATTATTCATTTCTGACTACCAAGTGACCAGTGAACAGTGTTCTTTCCCTGCACTTTGTCACAAAGTTCAACCTGAGTGTTTTGCGAAAATTCCCAGCAGAAATGACACTGCCTGTGGTCTGCAGAATCCACATTGCGTCCATATGGAGATTGGAAATAATTTTGCTACAAACAAAATTCCAAAAGTGTTAAATGGCTCCCTGAAGAGCACCACACCATTGAGTGTCCTGAAAAAAAGCTGGTGTTCAAGTGTGGGCTGTATGTGTAGAGCTGCCGGCTGCTTGTGGAGTGCTGCGTGTGTAGAGCTGTGTGTGCAGCTCACACATCCTCTGTCCTGGGGTAGTGGCAGCAGATTCACATTCCTTGTGACATGTTGACATTTCAGGGTGAAAATGTGGTGTTGAGCTGCAATAGAGACCAAAGATTTTGATTTTATGGAACATGACAGCAATTGACATGATGACTTTTTTTCTCTGCATATTATCTTTACAAATCATGGCAGAAAGGTAGCTGCAAGGATGAAACTGATTGATTACAGTTTTCTGGTATTGTGTTTGTTGAATCTGGTCACCTAACCTTAGAAAACAATGTTTACTTCTACTTTTGCTTGGGAGTGTCTGGAAAAGTTTTAGATTTTTAGATCCCTTTTGCACCCAACTCCTATTAACAAGTGGCAGAAAATGTACATGAAAAAAGACCATTTTTTGTCAGCTACAGAGAACAGAAAGATGAAGAATATTAGGGAAAAAAACTTGCATTACAGCGGATCTGGATCTGTGCCACCAGTTCCTCTCAAACATGCTCCTCTGAGAAGTTTGCCTGGCAGATGATTCCTTATAACACAGGAGAATGTGATTTCCTAGCTAATACAGAGTGTTTAAGGTCATCGGGGATAGAATTAAATTGCACTTCTTACTGTCCATTTCTGACACTCTTTCTCAGTGTCGGCTGGGATTGAAAGCTACAGCTGTAGGAATGATGATGATGGACCCCCCCCCCAGTTTCTCTGGGTAGCAGAAAGGCTAAGTGGTGGCAGGCGACCAGACCTACTTTGGTGCCACTCAGAAGACTTTCAGTGAGGCTTGACATTGCCAAGACGAGTGTGTGGACCCAACGTCCACATGAGCATTTCACCCCGTTTGACATAAGGGAGCTGTTCATTCAAACAGTGCTGGAAGCCCTTCTGTCACATCTGGCTGCATAGGAGATGCTACCGGAAAGACAGGTAAGTTACAGGCCTGGGGTTCAGCTGCTCTCGAGTCTGGTCTGTAACCAAATGTCAGTGACATGTTTGGCTTACTGCACTGTGAAAAACTGCAAATGGATATTTGGTGGGTCTTTAAAAGGGTGAAGATTTTGACCTTTGTTGTAAGATCAACAATTCAGAATCAGAAGACTTGGATCTGTTGTTTCTCAGAAATAGTTTTAGTGCTTTTTTGTGGCCCAAAGGCCTGATAAGGGAATATCTACAATATCTAAGATAAGTTCCTGGAGCGTCTGTAAACATACATAGTATTAAACACCACTTGGTACTGGGCTGAGAATAAGAATTCCCACACTTGTCTCACTAGTCCCTGACCAATGGAGGGGGTAAAGGAACAGGGGTACACAGAAGAGCAGTGGAGTCAGACAGGGCCACGGGTGTGGGAAGGAAAGCGGGAATGAAAGTGCCGTCATGCTGGGATTAATCCATTCAGGCTGTTCTCTCTCTGTCAGCACAGTCCGCCTAACTGGTTCTGGAAGTTTGTATTCTCTGCACACAGGATCTGGTAAAATGTAGGGCATTTCCCTTTTGATTTGCCATTTCCATTTATCTTAATCACTAAGGTCAGCCAGTGATCTGTGTCTCCTGAACATTGTAAGTAAGTGAATCTTGAGTGAATTGTGTTCATGTCTTTTTAAGATCCTGATTTTAGAAATGCCTTGTTCATTACTCCTGTGAGAAACTGAGAAGCTGTACACGATCTGAACTGCTTTAGCAAACGCATCATACGGTGTCACAGGCGAACTACAGGCAGGCCTCGATTTACACGTTTCAACTAGAACCCAATTCGAGTTTTAATACTGTTTACGTGCTAATCTGCTCAATGCAATATGCTGCAGGCAAAAAAATCAGGCAAAAACAAAAAATTCCAGCATCACATTTTCATCTATTTGTGATCCATTTTTCATCCATGTGTTAGTTATATGATGAGCTGGTTGGTATAAAGTGTGTTTTTGTGTAAGGGGCATTATGGTCGGAGTGTCAGAGATCCTGTGAAAGGTGCAGGTGCTGCTGTGTCTCAAAGAGGAGCTGTATGTGCAAATATCTGTGTGCTGTGCTGCTTTGTTCTGTGCTGTGTTGTGCTGGTCTGTTGTGTAATGTGTTCTACAGTGTTTTATTGATATTTGGGACAGTTGGTCTGAGGGCTTTCAGATGGGCTGGGAAGCGTCATTACTTTTCTGTAATACGTAATGGAAACAGCATCTTGGCTTAACAGTGACTTTTCAGAAGCCAATTAGACTTAAGTCGTGGGACAAAATTCACAAAGCCTGTGTGGCGTCGGCCATAAGCAGAACCTGCACTATTTTTCACATCCACACTGATCCACGCTGATGTTCAGACAGCAGAAAGATGCAGTTTCTGTGTAGACGCTGAGGGGTAGGTGAGTTGTGGAAATTGCACCGTGTGCCTATGAAACACTTCATTTACTGGAGTCATTTTCTTTTCAAAGTAGAAAACACAGCGGACCTTCTGTTGTTTTCAGCATGAAGGTCAATCCAGGTTTGTCCTGTGCCAGTATGCAGCCCCTGGCAGGACCTCCCTGGCTGGGCTGATGTGTTGAGCAGGTTGGCAGTGCACCTTCTAACACTTCTGCCATTGTAATCCTAAACAAAGCAAAAACCACAGCTCTGCAGCTGTGGGGCAACCTAGTACTCAGTCACTCAAGAGCATGTTACAGATGTTCCTGTTGCATCAGTCTGGATTATTTCATTCCATTCTTGGAATTTCCAAGTCAGTTGTAATACTGTTACTCAATAGTGAGTTTCTCCATTCTGCTTGACAGAAGGACTGTTGTCGCTCCTCTCATCTCATCTGGTCCTGAGGGACCAGTATCTGAGCCAGGAGAGCAGAATTCAAGTTTTCTTAATAGGATTACATGGCCAAACAGAACAAAAATCACAATTACTGATGTGTATCACTTGAAGCCATATTAAAACATTTCATTAAATGCTTGCATTACTCATTGATGTTTTTTTTCCCTTTGCTATTATTCAGTTCAACCAACCAAATCACACAAGGACTGTCTTACCCACAGGCTTACATTTTTCTCCACCTTTTCATTTGGTCAGATACAACGAACTTGTGACAGGCAAGAGGGCCAGAACGATTATCACCATCCTTTGGATTCTGTCCTTCATCATTGGCCTCATTCCCTTCGTGGGCTGGAACAAGAAGCAGACAGAGTGCAGAAATGCCAGCCGCTGGGAGAACATGAGCAGTGGGGGTCACAGCTGCCATCTCGCCTGTCACTTTGAGACCGTTATGGACATGCGTTACATGGTGTATTTCAACTTCTTCGGCTGTGTCCTCCTGCCGCTGCTCATAATGCTGGCCATCTACACCAAGATATTCGCTGTGGCTCGCAAGCAGCTGCGCCAGATGGAGCTGAAGTGCATCAATGGCGAGAACTCGCACAGCCTGCTGCAGCGTGAGATCCGGGCCGCCAAGTCCCTTTCCATTATTGTGGGCCTTTTTGCTTTCTGCTGGCTGCCGGTCCACATTCTGAACTGCCTTACCCTCTTCTACCCCCTGACGAAGCCACGTTACATCATGTACTTGGCCATCATTCTGTCACATGCCAACTCTGCTGTCAACCCCATCATCTATGCCTACCGGATCCGGGACTTTAGAAACACCTTCCGGAAGATTCTCTCCAGGCACTTCTTGTGTCAGGAGGAGGAATGGTATGTCAGCTCTGACAGTAGTATGCGAAACACAGATGAAATCCACATGACCATCGATCCTTTACTGCAGTAACAAGGGAATCCTTGCTGCGAAAGGACTACAGACCAGAAGGGTGAAAAGTGTCAGTGACTGAATTTTATAAGCAGTTTGTGTGATGGGGGTATTTTTTTCCTCATGTGGATTTTTGTGAATGTTTGTTTTTAAAATGGCAGTGTTGTCAAAGGCAGGAGGCTAAAGTGAATATTGCACACCATATAGTTAGTATGACCACAAGTTTTCTAATATTCTCTTCCTGTATTCTACCCATCCTCCAATTTAATTCACATGAAAACAATTTTACTACAGTATGTTTTACTTTTTGGTTTGTTTTGTTGAAATGATAAAACAGGTAAGTTTCAAAACTCCTTTAACTCTTAACAGGAGCTGAGGACCATATTGCAGATTATCATATATGAACCACTTGCATTTTAAATATCCAGATGGTTGGACATATTGAAGCGACAATGGAAACCGTAATGTGCTGCAGACACTAGATCTTGTTCCATAGTTAGCTGATAAATAAAGTAGGCAAAACAAACCTGCAGCAATGTCATAATTTTACAAAGGATTTAAGGTGTGATGCTTCTTGTGAGACCCAAACAATTTCTTGCTGGTTGTTGTAAGTCACAAGTGCTGATGGAGTAACTGAGGGCCACTTCCTGTTCAAAGTGTATCTGGTTATGCAAATTATGGCAAAAATAAATTTGTCTTAGTTCTAAAACCTTTTTTTTTTTTTTTTTTTTTTTTTAAACTGAGGCCACAGGCCAGTTACAACTCATCTCCAAGGCAGAGCTATGAAATATTACTTTCATGCCCTACAGTTTTAACTTTGGACACAATGTGTCGCAGGGCAGCAAAGGTCTTTCAAGAAGAGGTTGTGGAGATGGTCTGAATTCTATTTGTGTGTGAAAATCAGTCACCCTGAACATCCCCACCTTTTGCTTTCTAATCCTACCTTCCACAGTGAAATGTGAAGACCTGCAGCTGAAATTAATATAACTGACAAGTGGAGGGAGGCCAGTACAGATCAAGACTCCCTTTTGTAAAGCTATATCATACAAATTCATGGGATACTTATAGCAAACTAACAGGGATTTCTGCATAACATCCAACATTAGCATGAAGATGTTGTACTAATCAGTAACTACACAAGTTTCACACGTATCGTTACTGATTAGTACAAATGGATTCTGCTACACATGGATTCTGGTGAAGAAAGTGCAATCTTGAACATAGCCCCCAAATTAGTATTTTTTTTTCTATAAACTGTTAGACAACCCTTTTTGGAAGCCTGGGAATTTTAATTAAAAAGGATAGCTGTACTGTTGGAACTGAAGCAGTGATAAAATACAGGTATTAAGCTATCACAAGCTTATAAAACCTTTGTGGGGTGACAGCGCAGGGAAGAAACCTGCTGACTACCGAGGAATTAAACAAGCTTAAATTCCACCATGTTGCCTTCAAAATGAGAAACTGGTGTGTCAGTGATGTGAAACTGGTTCACAGTGCCTCCAGTCGGTTCCTCACACTCCAAACAAACTTGCTTTAGCTGTAAACACTTCTGTACAGAGACCAATTTTATTCATAACAGCTATGTTTATATGTCGGTTTTACATATGACTATGTATATGTATTTGAACTGTACAAAAATAAAGAACTTATATGAAGCCATGACTTCCTTCCACAATGATTATGCAGTGTAGGGAAGAACCGCACTGGAGTCCTGGAAATATGGCTGGAACTAACCCACCCATATGGGCACCACAGGAGAGTATGAGAACATGAGACTCATATTGGTTCCATGGGAGCAGCATCATCACAAGTGAAAAACCATCAGCTGCTGACAAACTGTCATGGAAGAGGCAAATAAGCAGCTGCTGCAGATTTGTACACCACTGCGCACAAGGAGGGGAAAGCAGCCATAGATCAAAAATTAAGATTAAACCAATCTCAACATTCAAGTGACATCAGAATTAACTTGAACTTTAACATTTCTATATCAAGTTCTGTCACTTTCCTTCAATGCTATATATCGAACACTGCAGTATTACTGAGTGTTTGACATAACAGCTCCAGTGTTTCTACAAACCAGCAGCATCATTCAGACACGTTCAGTACAATTGGCCAGACGGTGGCAGCTCCTGGAAAAGGGAAGAACAAAAAGGCCTAACAGGATCGTCCTGTCATAAATAAACCATCATCACCATTCAAAGGTGGTAAATGATGGATTAATGGCCTCAGGACTGAGCAGAGCTTTAGCTCTGAACACAAACACATGGCCCATTTCAAACGACAGTGTGACTTCTAACATTTTGGTAACATGAACAGCACAGGTCTGACACTGCAGATTATCATCAGTGCTGTGGTATGAGAAATCACCCAAAGTGCAAGTTGGAGACTACAAAGGCAGCTGCTGGCATTGAGGTTACCAGGTTAATATGAAACACAAAAAAGAAGGAAATGAAGAACGAAAGACATTTTCCAAATGGGGAAGCCTATGTACTGTCCCTTGTTTTTCCTGAGAGAATGTCGGACATCTGCTGGTCAGAAACAGCTTCCTGTTGGGACAGTTGTGTGGCCTGAGAGAGGTAGACTGCCAGGATGTGCTTACACTGGGGAGAAGGGAGACAGCGAGTGTGAGAATGGTGGCAGTGTGTGTGTGTGTTGGCATGAGTAACAGACAAGAACAGAGGACACCCAGCGCCCACATACACCTTCACAGATAAGAAGCTTCTCACCACCATCACCCTTTCTTAGAAGGTCAGTTTAACAGGGATGGTTGCTCTCCTGATACGATTGCTGATGCACTTGGTACAACTCTGTTGACTGCAGAGCTACTATTTGTAAACAAGCAAGCAATAAAAATCCTGGTTTGCAGCAGACTGTTCACTTTCAGGAAACTGTACACAGTTCCTCTTCCACACTGTGCACACTTAGTTGGACAAACACAGACATGCAGGGGGCGGGGCTTACCAGCAAGCTGTCCCCTCTTCTGAGCACCGAGAAGGTAAACGCAGGGCAGGGGCAGTAGTGACAGGAGGCGTAACAGGTGTAAACCTTTCCAGACCCTCCGATCACCTGTAGCAGATGATGCAGGAGAGCTCCATGAATCGTAGGATTTTTTTTTTTCCCCTTTGTGACATCGCTTACCTGCAAGTAGCAAGAGAGGTCTGGCCTGGGAATCTTACACTTCTCTGAAAGCTGCTTAAGTGACTGATCGAATAGTTTGCCAGAAGTCTGAGGTCAGCCAATAGCTTTCAAACTTCACTCATGTTCAAGCTGTCACAGTAGCAACTGTCTTTGCTGTGACTCTTAGCAAAATCAATAGAGCTCCCGAAAACATTGTCAGGAAGACCTCCTTCTTCAGTTTAACAGCTGCCCTCACCTCCTGTGCCCACCAACAGGGTGCTACCATTGGGGCCTCCAAATGCCTTTCAGACTGAAGCTTTAGGGACTCACATCCATGCGAATTTACAGATATTCTTCCCAATTGACACTCAACTGTCTCCATTATTCCCAATATGAGCACTGAAGCCTCCCAAGCAGGACTACAGAATTTGCAAGAAGCTCCCTCTCACCTCATATTCTCTTTCTCAGTGGACATTCAACTATACTGTGACACAAAAATTCTTTCTCCAAGAAGGCTGAATACTTAAGAGCAGCTGCTTTGTGTATATGCATAAACAATAGGCGGAGTTTTCCTCTCTGCGAAGCTCAGCTGCATTGAAGCAACTTTCTCATCCACCTTAGAGATCTCCAACTCTTTGACTCTCAGCCCAGGTCTTGTGACATCCCCACACCCACCTGTGGTCTTTCATGAACAGGACCTCCAAAATAGGACAGTGACCAACCCCAAATAAGGCTTTTAATCTGATGAGATGAATCATGGTTTCATTCATTATTTTTCCCCAGACTGCAAGAACAGGAAGAAACTGGCAATTTTCATCCATCAACATTTCTACATCATATGAACACCTCTATGAACATGATAAGCAGCTTATCCAATATCATATGGAATTAATTCATAATCATGCTAAACATGGGAGCAGTGGAGCAGACTGAGTTAAAGCCTTCTAAACAACACATACCCTGAAACTGGCTTTGCTCTAGTGAAGGAAAATGGAGCTTGGCAAATCCTGCAGTCCCCAGCAGGAAATCACACTGTGAAAAAGCTTGCAGTGGAGGAAAAAAAAAAAGAAAAAAAAAAAAAAGAGACACTTGTGTCACTATTCCAGAAAAATCACAATTCCATACTTGTCATACCTGTGCCATCCTTTTCATGAACATAAGTAGTTCAAGAAAACTGTTCAAATATGAAAATTATTCACAATCATAAAATGACAACAAAACAACACCAACAGAAAAGGCAAGATGGGCAAAGTTTTCAGGAGTTTCTGTAAAAACTGGTAATGAAAAGGTCTCTCATGCAGCAACTGGAGGAACCATTTCTTCACACCAACCAACCAGTAATTCTGATTCAACGACCAGACATGGTACAAAAGCAGCAGGTATAGAGCACGCACTGATACAGCAGAAATCTCTCCTGTTCTCACTTGACATGGTGAGCAAAGCTGTGGTGATCTTGTTTCTCACACAGCATTCATGGAGGATCCTCAGCATCTCATGTCACATGACTGCTTGTATTTCAGTCAGGGAACCAGGGCTTGCAGAGATTTAGGGAAATTGGGCATTTGATAAACTGCTGGCTAATGGAGTGGAAATGTTACAATAGGATCAACAAATCATATCCTAAGAATCATTAACACTAAAGTAAGTACATTTTTAAAGTGTTATAAGGATTTACTGGTACTCAAGTATAGGTCAAGGCTTTAAAAAAATTCAAAAACAAAACGAGGATATTTACAGTTTCAACCTTAAAAGCTGGCCTGAAATCCATTGTTTTTCATTCAAGGGCATCAGTGAGCTGGCACTACCGAAGATCCCCCACACTATGACCTCAGAGCAGAGAAAAACAAGAGAGCTATCAGTGCATCAGAGGAAATCATGAGTGACGTAATAAAACCGTCTTCTGTCCCTTGTGACTGTGCTGCAGGTGTTTGGGTGAAGATGCTGAATGTGCTGCACGATACCTCCTTCCTCCTGTTACTTTGCTACCCTGCCAGTTATGTAAAGGACTGGAATTTCAATCCCAAACTCAGTTCAAGCAGAACAAGTTGGTAAGCAGTAGTTTTAGATACTGTATTATACACTGTGGCAGACATTACTATACAACAGATTTGACTACTGTAAAAATATACGGTACTGTGCAAAAGTCTTAGGCACCTGTGGGAAAATGCTATAAAGCGAGGATGGTTCCAAAAATAATCCCATGAATACTTATTAATCAATAAACCTTGTAAAAAGTGCAGTAGACAAAACAAACCTCAATCAAACCAATATTTGGTGTGACCACCCTTTGCCTTAAAAACAGCATCAATTATCTTATGCAAACTTGCATGCAGTTTAAGGTAGAGGTTGGTAGGTTCTTCCAAACATTTTGAGGAACTGGCCACAGTTCTTCTACAGACTTTGTCTCTGCATGTCCTCCCAGACTGACTTGATTATGTTGAGATCAGGGCTCTGTGGGGACCATACTATCTGTTGCAGGATACCTTCTTTTTGCTGAAGATAGTTCTGTATGACTGAGATTGGGTGTTTGAGGTCATTCTCAGGCTGCAGAATGAATTTGGGACCAATCAGAAATCTCCCTGATAATAGATAAGAATCTACTTGTACTTCTCAACAGACATTGAAGTTGCATGCCTAAGACTTTTGCACAGTATTAAAATCAGATGATGTCAGGGTACAACCATCTCAGGCAGTAATACTGAAATACCACACTTATTGCTGCCCTGTTTAGCCCCGTTTTGTTATAGTGCTCATGATGCATTGTTAGTGCATTTAATGCACTCAGCTTTAAATGTCTCCTTTTTTGTTAACACTGTAATAATCCTCAATCTCGCATCTCCCTGGTGCTCGTGTCACTTGCTTTGGTCCCTTCCCCATGGGGGCAGGAATCATCAGTTCTTTGTTGTCTGAACACAGCCCCCCGCCCTTGGTTCCAGGACTCACTGTACACAACTTATGAGTGCTCGCTCTCAGAGGTGTCCCACTCTTCCAAATGGCAGAGAGCAGTTTAGGATCCTTTCTTTCATGTAAAAACATGTGCATCATTTTCTTTTAATCTCAACACACGTTTGATACCTGTCTAATAAGATATTATGTTTAAATGACCCCAAATACTGCTGTTTTGACTTGCATTCCACTTTCTAGGAACATATCCTGAGTACTAACTGGGGTCTTACTGAATACATGAGCAATCTGACCTTCCACACAACTAAGTTACTCTTGCAATTTTGCAGTCATCCCTTTTGATCACTACAAAATTAATATAAAAAACACTTTGTAACAAAGTTTTAATAAGACTAATAATGCTGAAAAGATGACAAAAAAGGAAAACTGATTGCAATAAAAGCTGACTTCAAGCCACAGCCCACAGACAATTCCCTCACGAGAGGTTTTATTCTGGTCTGTGAAGGCACTTTTAGAAACCAAATGTGCCCAGGGATAAGGCTTTATAGGAAATGAGTGTCACAAGCTCACCACAGTTGTGCAAAATTTTCCAAGACAGTGAGAAATAAAAACACAAAAGACCATAACATGTCAAAGCCTGGCTTTTCTACAGCGATCAGACACTGGGAGTGAACCCAAGCATGTGGATGCAGAGCAGCAGCATCTGAGAACAGGGCCTAGTTTCTGTTGGTGAAGGAGGTCAGCTCAGGAACCAGCCAAACACACTGCCATTCATCACACCAGCAGACATCCAAATATACTGTGACACACACTGATCTAAAACATGTACATGGTCTGAGCAGTCGGGAATTACCCTTAACACCTGTTAAAATCAGATGGAACATTTAAAAGAAAGTTTAAATGAGGATTCACACAAACTGGCATTTCCCATTCCTGGCAAAGGGCAAAGAAATAGGCCCATTGTGGCAATGGAATCACTGCTCATGCTCAGATATGATAACAACATTGTTCAGCAGTTCCTTGTTCCAAAGTTTGTTTTCTCTGCAGGCCACATGGGTTATTGGTCCTATTATCCATTTTAAAAGGAAATGACTCCTCTGGGACCATCATGAACCTAATGGTCTATCAAGTTTGATTCCCACCAATTCTTTGCTCTAGCAGGAAAACTGTTTGTTATGCCAATGGTGTCATTTCTCTGCACCTTTGAAACAAGCTGGAAACGGTTATTTTTCAAGTGGCCTTAACAAAACCTGCTTTTTGCAGCAGATAAAAGACTACTGTGAAATACAGAAAAATGAAAAATCACAGTCTGGTACATTATTTACCTTATTTTGGCCTCAATTTGTTTATAAGGAGCATAACCATGTTTAGCCTGCAATTGTTTAGTTTGCAATTTTGTGATGTTACAGAAATAAAACTCATTTCCAAACCAGAAAAGATTACAATTTAAGAAGGCAGCAATTTTACAACCAATTTAAAAATAGCTACTTCACCATCATCCTTTGTGCAAATTCTCCATTGGAGCGTAAACGTTATCTTTACGATGGCAAACTTCAGTGATTTGAATGATACTGTACAGTTGGACACAGTCTTCCTCTTTTACAACTTCCTACTTAGTTATTTAAAACTTTGAAAGCAAACTATTAAATCAATCTACTAAAGTGGGGATCTGGGCACCATTCTGGGCTTTTACCTGAAACACTTTTCGTCCACTGGGGGACGAGAGACAAGTGACGGAACGATGGTCCACTAGGTCCAGGGCCTGCAATGCCGTGGAACCAAACACAAACTTCAGCCTGACAGTGACAAAAAAAAGGGTTGTTAAAAAAAACCAGACATAGCATTCAAAGGTCTTCTGACATCTTCATGATGTTCTTCAAAACAGGAGGGGCAGACATAAAAACTGGCAGCTAGCTGCTAAATTTTAGCGGAAGCAAGAATGAACCTTAGCAAACACCTTTTGACATGTGGCATGTAACCGACTTGCACTGAAAACACTGTTTCACCAATGCTACCTCAACAGCCTTCCGGCAGTTACCCAGCTGTGGATTTTTTTGTTTCAACATGAACTGAATTTTGAAAGTATAACAGCACAATGGCCTTTGGAAGAAAACAGTCTATAAAAAAACCCACAGTGACCTTGAAAAGCCTGACCCAGACAATTGGCCAATGTGAAAATATTTTTAAGTAAACTTTTTTTAAACAACACTATCAAAAACCATTTAAAAACATTCCCCCAGCATCTAGTCAGAAAAAAACTGGCACCGATGACCACAGTAATTATCCAACTTACTTTCTTATTGAAACTTGACAGCAACAATGGAACACAGAGAAGTAAGAGCAACATGAGCTGCAATACATCCATGCATGAAAAAAGTACTACTGTTCTACTAAAAAAAATAAAATAATAATAATAAAAAATTTTTTTGCAAGTTTTGTTGTTTCGGTCATACAGAAACAACAGTTTGAATATACAATATACCACTAGAATAGAATGTCCTGGCCTTAAGAAATAGGACTAGCACAGGTTTTCAGATTTCAGTACAATATTTTCTGGTTTCCTTCTACTGTATTAGACAAATTTAAGCCCTCACCCCTATAAATAACAGTGACATTTTGAGTATTAAACTTAACAGTCATACAGTCTGTGGTACTGTCAGACAAGTTGAAAACGACCTGAGGCAGTGTGGTACAAAACAAAAGAATGGTTTTCAGAATGTAGATCGTGTACCACTTTGCACTATATAACCACAGGCAAGTCGCAGAGCAGCTGCCATGGGATCCCAGCAGTTACAAATACCAGCAACACACATGTCCAGCTGCCATGTTTCAAAACAACAACACATTACAGATAGGGAGTTTTTCCATTTGACAGTTCAGCTCCAAAATGTTGCAAGTATTCAGAGCATTAATGGTGATTTGTTGGTACATGGTTAGGTCATAAAACATTATTTAGGGAACTCAGAACCTTAACCAAATTTTTGGTATAAAAAAGAAGAGCCATTTTATCAGGGGAATTTAAACTTGGCTGTCAGAAACCAATTTTTTCTTCAGAAGCATATGAGAAGGATCCAAAACAAAGGAAGAAAACTGATGTTACACAGGCTCATGTAAGCTGTACTGTGAAGTCATGTTGAGTACAGATATGCAAAGGTCATGAGTCCAGTGGCCTCTGATAGCGTTGGGGATCCAGCCTGACAAATGGTCAACTAAAGTGTCTGACGCGTCTAATGAACACATTGAGTCGCTATGTTAACCAGAGTGGCCTGTTGCTGTAAGCTGCAAGTCTGCAACTGTGCCACCAATACTGTGTAACCCTCTTCTATTATTTCACAAACTCCTTGTGCATTTCAGCCACTATGAAAAGCCAATTGCCTTCTTTTTTGTCATAGCAGCAAACAGAACAAAAAAGTAAAGACAGGATGAGGTTTACAAGCTTCCTGGCATAAGTGCAATAACACAGAGGAGTGCAGGCACAGCTGCAAGAAAAACTTTAACCCTTTTCTGCACTAATTACTTATAAAATGTGGTCTGAGCCTCATCTCTCACAATAATAGACCATTATTATTGTGACTTTCTGCTGACTTCTCACCACTGAGTGCTTGAGACTATGAGACTGAAAAAAATTCCACAAAAAGGTGAACTTGTTAAAACTACAGGTGCTGAGCCCAGTGTTTTGGACTTGCACAGTGCAGCCCAGAGAGTGTGAAGAACCAAAGCACACAGCAGGTGAGGAGCCACTGAGCTCACACCAGTCTTGTGCTTTTTGGGCAGATGAAAGAATTGGGAAACCGGCAACAATTCTTAATTTCATTTAGGTCAGCAATGATTTAATCTCAACCTTCCCCTCTGAATGGGACTTAAAGCCACAAACACACTGGAGCTGGGTGTGAGGGCTTGAGAAACCTCGACATGAGTGAAAGTTTAAAAAGTTGTACTTACGCCACAAGCAGATCATCCGGAACTGAAAAAGATAAATATTTTTTCAGACAACAGTAATAAAATGATCAAATTTATGTACAATTAAAAACAACAGTAATAATAATAAAATGCAAAAATAATTTAATAACAGGGATTTATGCTAATTTCAACGGATGTTTTTCAGCTTCGTTTTAACAGCGATGCAGGAAGGTTTTTTTAAGATGAGGCCTTTTCCTCGTGTTCATAAACACACTGTCAGGAAGGCAGCACTTCTGACCCCAAAAACATACAGTAAAAAGCATGTTAAACAACGTTTGCTCACCAGGAGTTTCACCGAGAAGACGGGAGGCTCCGTATTTAGTGCGGCTGGACAAAAATTTTGCTAAAATACTCACTTTTTGACGTCTCTGCGAAAACCCTTTTAATGTCCCTCAGGAGCTCCTCAGCCACAGCAGACAAGCAGGACATCCTCGCCGATTACTTTTTACTCTACTATATGGCTACATGAATACAGCAATTATTTTCCGTAAAAGACTCTCTAACGCCACCGTGAAACTAAAAATGTCCTAATATAAAAGTTTTAGTGAGAAAAAACAGGCCCCCGCAACACAAAACTTTATTTTCCCGCGCTGGAAGTTACGCAGTAATTTCAGCGAATAAACTTCTGGGACTTGTAGTTCTTTAGTGTCCGCATCCGGAGAATTATGAAGGATGTAACCCCCCCTACTGGAAAATATCGGTAGGAACCAAATTAATATATTTCTGAAAGCAATAATGTTATGAGATCATGGTTAAAACGTAACCTAAAACTGAGAAGAATGAGCATAATATAATTGGGGGTCAGAAGTGCTGCCTTCCTGACAGTGTGTTTATGAACACGAGGAAAAGGCCTCATCTTAAAAAACCTTCCTGCATCGCTGTTAAAACGAAGCTGAAAAACATCCGTTGAAATTAGCATAATTTCCTGTTATTAAATTGTTACATTTATTATTACTGTTGTTTTTAACTGTACATAAATTTGATCATTTTATTATTTTTGTTTTATTACTGTTGTCATGGTATATTTTTCATAAACTTTCACTGTCACAGATTGTCCTGTGTAGAACTGCTGCAGCCTCAAGTCTCCCTCCCAAACATGGACAGGATATGGCCATCTAAACCACAATATTGTGGAAATAAGATGTATTTGACCTGCCAAAAACATTTCCATTAATTTCCCCTACTGGAGAGCTTGCAAAAAGTTTTTGTTGCCTACATGTGTCCAGCTGGTGCCCTATTGGTTGCATTCAACTTACTGCCAAGTGGTGCTAACAGCTAATGTGCCCAAAACATACGGACTTAAGTCAAATGATGCCACAAAAAAATCTGTCATGGATTTCTGGACCAAGATGTTCTGGAACCAAGTACACTTATGAAAGTCCTTGTATTATGGACAGTCCATGGCTAGGTGGAGATGTGACTGATGTGACTGGCCGTTCCTCCCAGTCACACCTTTCCAGGTGTCACTGTAATTCCTACACATGCGTTCTGACATACAGAAAAAAGATGACCATCACTGTACATCAATTCTTATTACTGAAATAATGAGATGAATACTGGAGAACTAATCCACATTTATTGATTGGCCTGAACTCTTGTAATCAACTACTTAGACATTGTGCGATACAAACAATTGCATTTCAATGTTATGGGATACATGAATTTTCAAGTCTCAAATTTAAACAGAAATTTACCATTGCAAAATTTGACAGATGAAGAGTTCAGTTGATGCACTGATAAATTTTCTGTTTACCTTCTTTTTTTTTAAGATTCAAGTGTTGTAAACGTTTTGTTGCTGTTTGTAAACACTCAACATCCCACTGAAAAACAGGATGAGAAACATTGATGCCAAGAAACAGAACATCAGCTCTGGGAGTTTTAAATCAGATAATTGATTTCTGAAGCAGAGTTCAGTGTTGACTTGTTACCTAGGAAAGAAAATTAAGAACAGAAAGGTTTCTTGACACTTCCTAAAAGATTTGTCATAAACATTATTGTTGACCTTATTACAAACTCAATACAAAGTAATATTCAGTTGACAAACTGGTGAGCTACAGTTTAATTCATTTTGGAGCAAAAGATCACTGAAGTGCATCTTAACAGCCACTATAGCAAAAGCAGCAACTTGACTACACTCAATTTGTACCATTTACAAAATTAATCTGTAGGTCAGGTATCACAATACAAAATAATAAACCAGTAACAAAAACTAACAGGAGCAGAAAGGTCCAGATTTCCAAAGAGTTTTGAACGTTAACCAAAATATGCAAGCATATAATTTTCTCTATATGTGCTCAAATAATTTATGAAACAGGTCATGTGATTAATTTCTCATTTGTCAAAAAGTTAGAATGCTAAAAGTGTACCAATGATGCAAAGAGTTTTTGTTGGATTTATTTATACAATTTGAATTTAAAATGTTTAATTTCAGATTTTTGCCTGAACAATATCAAACATGGAGCAGAAAAGGGTTTCAGAGAAAAGTGTAAGCTGCCTTCTTCCAGCCAGGTGGCATAAAGACTGCTCTTTCACAGCAAATGGGTTTAAGAGTGTGTGATGTGTGTACGATGTGTAACCATAATGGACAACTTTGACAGATAATGGGATCATTGTGCACCAGTTTGACAGACACCCAAAGCTTCAGTTCAGACTGTGATGCTGGCTCAGCCCCACATCTTGGTTTAGTCACAATGCAGATTATCACGGGGTTCCAAACAATAAAAACAAATAATAAATAAAAAATTGTAATCCACCATTGAGCTTATTTTTCTTTCATCTTCAAAAGCTTCAATACCAGTGTTCAATACATTGCGGTACACCTTAAACATAGGGAGGGTTTTTGCATTTTTTTTAAAACTTGGATATTAATTTCTCTCACACACACTCACTCAAATAGTACAAAATAAGGACAGTATATCCCATGCATTTTCCACAGTGCTGTAAAAGGCTTGCATCAAGTCAACAAAGCTGAAATGCATATGCATGTATGAATATAAATACATACATACATACACACACAGACACACAATTTAACTTTTTTTGTACATGTTCACAACGTGGCAGACAGCTGGCTGCTGAAAGTCTTGTATTTTTGTAGCCTTTTCCACTGCAAGTGAGCATCTCACTTCACTACATCTCGGCTCATGGAGGGGACCCTTAACCCCGAATTCACTGTGGAATCACTGTCAAAGCAGATTCTCCATACAAAGTAGGTCAAATTTAGAAGCAACATAAAAACAAAAATGTCAAGTAAAAGAAGGGGGGGAAACCACAGCAAAAAGTTATTTTCTATATACATACAATGATTTAAAGACAAGTTATGTTTCTTTACAAACAGAATTTGAACAAAACTGAAGAAATAGTTTTTATGCTTCTTTACATCTGAAGTTCAGTTTTTTGTGGATGTTGTGTTTTTTTTCCCCCTCTTTTCGTCTAAATGCTTTATTGGATGCCAACAGACGACATGATGCAGCGCCCAGACGCCCATCTATGTCCTGAAGGGCAAGGCTCTTGCAGTGGCACTCTTGGCTCTCTTTCCATGATCACCACGGCAGTACATACAGGAGGCTCACGGTAGAGCGCACAGGGGGAAATGCCAGGCTAGGGTCTTCGCGTGGCACGGAGGCTCTCAGCTGAGAGCTCAGTCGTCACTGTCTGACAGGGTCTCATACTGCTCTGACAGCAGAGGCTCGCGCTCCCATACTCGGGCCTGGGAGACAGTGCCTGGCTGCCCCTGCTGTGGTGGTGGTTGTGGTGCCTGCTGCTGCTGGGCTTGCAGTGACGGCGATGCGCATGCCATGGAAGAGGGTGGTGTGCTGCTAAGCATGCGCATGGTTAATGGGTTGTAGGGGAACTGCATGGAGCCTGCAGAGAGTGGAGAATGAGAGTCAAGCGTACAGAAACACTTAATTACTATGAAACTATTGCCTCAAACACACCCACAAAAATGCTTTACATGGACAAACACTTTTACTGAAACAGTGATGGCCTGGAATCCACAAAACTAACAAATACTGTGACTGAACATGGTAAATTAAGTGTCTGCAGTGGAATGGTAGTCTACCTGTGGATGAGGGCCTATCCTCCCAGGCCCAGGCAGATGCCTGTCGATGGTAGTCTCCCTCAGAGTGTACGGAAGATACGGAAGAAGGCCGCTCAGATCCACTGTAGCCCTGTCCTGGGTTTGGAGACTTAGACTTCCTGCTACTAGCTTTGCCCATCATCTTCTGCTTGTTACCTGACAGGCCTGTGGTGATCAATATAGCAATGTAACCATAAATGGCAGTGAGGAAATTTTTAGAACAATTTTATACACAATTACATTAGCTGTGTAAAGAGTAAATGTATTCAATGCTAACAACTGAACTGGAATTAGTTAGGCCATACCAAGGCTGCAAGTCTGGACAGTCTCAAAAAAATCTGAAAATACTGTCCCAGTATTATTGAGAATAGGGTCTGGTTTCAGCTTCATTCTCCTAATGATTCTCCAGCTGAGTGACAAAGGATGCAGTGGAGACCTGTGCTGGGTGAAGGACTGGCTTCCTGCCTTCCTTCCATCACGCTAGTTGGGACACTGTTACTGGGTTGAGAGCCTCCGCTCTGGTGCTCTTCTGTCTTCTCCTCAAACTTTCCCATCAGGGCTTTGCGAATGATGTCCTCTAGGCCCAGGTTACTGGCAGGATCACTTACAGGATGATTTCTAGGATTGATGCTACCTGAGGCAGAGAACAAGCAGACAACAGCATGAGAGGAGAAATGGAAAAATTAAGTGAACAACTATAGTGCTCTAAAGCTTATAAACACCAGTCCAACAATACATCCAGGTGGCAAATACTCACTTGAGCTGGTCACTGCAGGCAAGTTAAAGATTTCAGTGCCTGGTTGTGCACTTGCTGAAACAAAAATTTGATATGCAGCATGAGCAGTGATACAGCACAATACAGCACACTTTAAATAATTAAGCAAGTTACAATCTGTGGTTTGGTGTCCAGAAAAAACATTAAATCCTCTTCTTGGACCATTTTTTAAAAACTATATTCAAGTTAACAAAGTCCAGAAAGTATGTTAATCATTATTCAGCCAACTGCTGCACATAGATTAAAATGTAAAGCTTAAATTCATTTAGCACATTAAAATTAAAAATTCAAATTCAGGAAAAATCCAACATCTAGAGTCTTAAGATTTATTGCTGCAAAAAAACTTATAGACAGAATAGATCTGTAAGAAGTTAAGACAACCTACTCACCAACATCAGAATCACTGCCACCTGAAGAGTTTAGCTTACGGAAGATCTCCTGCTTCTTTGACTGGACCATTGCAGAAGTGCTTTCCAGTTTTGTGAAGAAGGAGGGCAAGTAGCTCACACTTCCAGGGGACCGGGAATCATTCCTGTGCGCAAAGAAGGTGGGCATGTTTGAGTGCTGAATTTTGAATCAGTCATGTTCCACTGTCCATAAAGCACTGGGATCCAGGGTTGTGGATTTGAATAGAGGGATAGGCACACCTATTAATAACTCCTTTGTGGTGGAATTCTGCGGAGTTTGGTTCTTTCTAATGATTTCATGAAGTCTGCAGAGAATCCTTTAAAGTCAACATTTTTCTGAATCTTGTAAACCAAGTCACCAGAGTATACCTCTGCTCTGTGTTCTCCACCTCACGCCTCTGTGTTTGCTGTATCACAGCCTCCTGCTTCTCCATGCTAGGGTAGTTCTGTGGAGGGGAAATGGGCTCGTAGCCCTCTAAAGCCCCGCCACCCCGCTCTGGGGATTTGCCAGACCTGGACATGGAAAGAAACACAGGACTCTGAGCAAAAAGGGTCAATGCTTAAATCGGACAAGAAAACACATAATCCTTAGAGTTATGGGGACTTTAGTTCCATCTGACAACTGAACATGGACTTGGGATTAAAATTGTTAAGTCCTTGATGTTTGATGTCTGACAGTTTTATTTAACCTCTGGGAATTTCTTCAGTTCCGTTCAAGTCACAAGCTATTTCGATCAATTTAGATATAAACTATACTGCAGGAAAGAAAAGAAAGGAAATGAATAAAGTCACCAACAATAAGAAGGAAGTAGAAACGGCAGTATTAAAGCGCTGACTTAGTGTTAAAAGGGGGGTTGCATATGACATCTTTTACCTGTTCCTGGCCTTGTCAGATGCAGTCTCAGGAGACACTCTGCTAGAGGGTCTTGAATGGTGTGCTGTCTGGGCCTGATTCTCTGGGCTGTAGCGGCTGGGCATCTTGGTGCGGGAAGGGGCTGAGCCAGACGAGGCCGAGATGGAGCTCTGGAATGTAGCTGCAGAAGATGCAATGGGCATGGCCTGAGAAGTCTCCTGGTTCCGGGCAAAGTCCTGGGTAATGATATGCTGCACAGAAAACAAGGAATGTTTTACTCAAAAGTCAAACTGCAGGGATTTAATAGTTTACTAATTGTTATTTCTCATCTTAAAAGGGGTGATGCTCTGTGGAACCTATCCTACCGAGATGTGGTCTGCTAGGGTCATAACGCGATGTGTCTTGGGGATTTGTCCAAACACGTCTGCCTGTGAAGTGGGGGGCGGCTGGGGGCACGATGATTCCATGGACTGGCGGTACCTGGCCAGGTCAAAACCACGGACAGTACCTGTGGGGACAGTCATAGAATTCAGAGCAGGCCTATGCATGTATTATTTTGGTAGTTATAATTTAGGTCTTTATTATGCAATTATTAGACAGCTTGAGTCGTAACTTACTCTGTATCAGTGAAATTTTCTAAGAATTGTTACTTTTGCCTGTGACTGGGCTCTCGTGTTAAAGATACAAACATTTTTCTGTTTATTTAAAATGTCTTCACTTTTCTGTTTTCAGAAATTTGTTGTGGGATAAACACCAACTCTAATCTGAAAGACACCAAACACATGCACAGTACGAATGTAGGAAAAGATTTAACTTCCTTCTGCTGTGTTTACAGTTTCTGTCTGGTGTCTGTGAGTTTTGGCGATTAAGACATCAATTGTTGGGTGTTTCTGGTATAAATCAAACAACAATTATCAAAAAATATAAATTTGTGGAGACAACGTATTCTTCAATCATCAAAAATAAGTCTTAATTTTAATGCAGCCAAAAGTAAATACAAATGTTAAAGGATTTGTTGTAGTATACATTTTTATTTATTGTAAGAGACTTCTACAGAACTATATGTATTGAATCAAAGTACAATTAATTCCATTCATTGGGACCATCAGTTAACTGTAGCAGCTGTTTATTTTGGACAACTGTTGAAAAGCTAAAACATCAAAATGGGCAGAATTTAATTTCATTCATTTCATTTGTGACATCATGCTGTTTAATCGGGACAGAGGATATTGCCAGATTTCCACTTGTAACCTCCCATGTGGCACACGAACTAACGTCAGTTTCACGTGGCTGGGTCACAGTGATTATTAGTGAGCCAAAACCAATACAAGTATTTAGATTTTATGTGCGATGATATAATATACATTGCATTGCAGAAGTGTTCAGACCCCTGGGAAAAAAATATATTTTTATATTTTGTTCCGTGCAGTATTTTTATTCAAAATAATAATAATACTACTCAAAATGAATTTCCATAACTCAACATGTTAAGAATCACCAAATATTTTTAAAAATAGAAAAAACTTAAATATACCATAACTAAGTATTCAAACTCGTGTTGACTTACAAAAATTCATTTTGTGCATAAACATTAAATATATCTTTTAATAAACAGATGGGATGATGAGAACAGCAGACAAAGCCTTATATAATTGTGCTCTGGCTCATTTGTTAATGTACTTTAATTTCTTGCCAGTGGATTCTAGTGCACTTAATATTTACTGTCATTATAGACAACCCTTGAGTCTTTGATTTGCAAGTTTTCGCATATACAAATGAAATTAATAACCTTTATCAAGTTACCACCAAATATAAGGTTGATTTTTTTGTGTTTACAAGTAACAAGAGCTGAGCGTGGGGGAATTTTCAAGGTTTGCACTGTAATTGTAATTACATCTCAAACTTGCAAGATTTAAATGTACTAGCTGATTTTCATGAAGGCATTATGCTTGAAAGTAGCAGGATATCTAGTACATCTGTATATCTAGATATCTGTATTTTATACAGTACTTCACTGCTCACGCAAATTCATATGATGAAGCTATACTGCATCCTTACTGCCCTGAATGTACCTGTTCCTTGTCAACTACCTGTCCTGCTCCCTTTCCCTCTACATCACATACCTGCAGCCTGAGCTGGCTTATCCTGCGGAAAGGCACCCTCCTGCTTGTCCTGACTTTGTGCCGGGGAGCTGGCAGGGCTGATGACCTCTATGGCCCCAGCACCTGGGCCTTCATACCGACTAGAGGACACTGTAAAGCAGACAGAAATACTAGGGTTAAACATTTTGCAAGAACTTCTGAGGCCCATGACAGATGCCAAAAGAATTATAATGATCTCAAAGTAACAAAATTCCACAAATGACTCCCACAAAGTTTCATCAGCCATCAGCAGTGTACAGCAACTTACTGACAGTAAACCTATGGACTTAACGAAAATTTCTTGCTTTGCAAGTGGTCCTTCAGCTAGCCATCAAAAGTATGCATCTAAAGTCAAAACAAACTATGACCCACAAACTTCTGTACAACTTCTATCACTGCAAAACCAAGAGGATTATGACCTAATGCATCACAGCATGTTATGATAACTGCTCCAGCTAGAGCTAGATTACCTTGCAATGCACAGTACATCATTGGCACTGAACTACCAGTCACAGAGAATATTATTTAAGACGCTGCTGGCACAGAGCATCATTGAGGACCATTTTCATCTATATATGGTGCTTTTGTATGTAGAAGCACATTTTGGGAGTTGCAGATATGCAAATTCTTTACACTTGTATAATGACAATAAAGGTAAATTTAATTGAATGGAGGTGAATTCAAAGTTAAATTATTGTCAACATGCTTTCAGGAACAACTGATACAAAGCTTGAGGGACATTATAAAAACGGTTTTATTCTGAGTGATAGCTGAATGCATTAATACCCAAGATGTTTTTTGGCCATTACATCTAGCACTTAAAAACTCTATATGATTCAGAGCAGCCACGAACAGCACAGGTTTTCAGCTTTTTATTTACAGTTTGGACAATGAGTCTGATAAATTGCTAGGCTGTAGTGAATCAATTGAGATATTAAAGGAAAAACAACACAAAATCTTCAACCCATAGGTTGACGAAACATAACATTTGAGGAGGCCTGCCAGAGGTAGAGACTTACAGCTACTGGAGGAGTCCGAGCTCTGAGAGCCCCTTTCTCGTGAATCCTTATCTGGAGCAATCTGCCGGGTGATGATGACATCAATGAAGTTGGCAGCAGTGATGGTAGTCTTCCCACGGGTGCGTAACTCCTCCTCAATGCGTGACTTGGTGGGTGGGCCCTTGTCCTTGCTGCTCTCAGCATAGGCTGTGTGGGGTTTCCCAACAGGCAGCACCATGCTACTGTAAGGTGACTGCATGGTGCGACGCTCAATCTCCTGTTGGTGGCGCGAGGCTGTTTCGTCAGTTCGGCCCACCTCTGGTTTCCCCTCTTTGGCCTTGGCCACATCCATCTGGGGTGCACAGGCAGCAGCATCTACTAGGGCTGCGAGTGCGTCGGCAGCCGTGCTGTACCGCGTGCCTGCCTGAGAAGCTGCAGCAGGGGGCATTTGCCTGGTCGCGAAAGGGCATCAGACAGTCACAGTTAATCGTGTTCAAAGCTTATAAATGTGTCATCTCCCATTACCTGTACTGATAAAAATACAATAATTTAACAAGTTTGAGCTAATTCATTACAAATTCATTTTTTAGGACAGAACTTCACTGATTAAAATCTAGATATCATATACCACATAATTCAACACATTATCTTAATTTTTCTGTGCTCTTTATTTAAAAAAATAAAAAAGAAAACACATGATAATAAAGGAATTCATTGTGCTCCAAGGAATCTCACATGATTTGAGTGATGACACTCTTGCTGTTAGTGCCCTGGAAAATACTGGGTCTCTGCTGCACCATGGTCTCCTGTGGTCTCACTGATGGGGAGGGTGAGCGGAGATAACCACGACTACCAGGCCTACCCGGCTGCTCTGAGCCTGGATGAAGACAAACAATACTCTGTAGGTACAATGTAGGAGCTGCAGACATGAGGCCGTACTATTGTTAAAAGTGCAGTTCAACTCAGTGAGATATTTATTAGTCGCTAGCAGCACAGAGTTAAAATCCAGGCTATGACCTCACCTCCACGTATGTAGTCGCTGGCAGCAGCAGCAGCTGCTGCCATACGGTCTCGTTCCCTCTGTTCCCGCTGCTCCCGCTCACGCTCCTTCTCCCGTTCACGCTCCCTCTGTTCCCGCTCTCGCTCCTTTTCCCGCTCACGCTCCCTCTCCCTCTCCACACTGGCTGCTGCTGCCAGGTGAGCTGGATGACCTGGAAAAGCATATATGAGAGGAGGCTGCCTTTAACCCTACAGGACCGGTGATGGTGCTCTACAGGAGTTCTGTGCATACTGTGGAGATGGTAACGTTCAACTCCAACAGTCCCGGGAGCCCAGCCGCTTAATGTTCTTCCCCATGAGGTTGGAGGGGCTCTGGGAGGAGTGGTCTTATAGTGCTCTTCGAGGCCTGCAATGTTATGGTAGAGCTACATATTGAAGGTCTTGTTCTCACCTGGAGATATGGAAGTTGGGTTGAAAGCCCTAGGAGGGAAAGGGGGCTGAGCTCCAGGGATGTAGGTGATGCGGTCCATAGGGGGGGTACCTGTTCCTCCAGGGTGAGGCAACAGGATAGCAGGAGGCATCTGGGCCAGATCAATAATCCCTTTTCAGACAGAAGCAAAGGGCCAGCATGAATAACCAATGCTTCTCAAATCAGAAGGAAAAAATAAACATCCCATACATTAGTTTTACCCAGCCCCAATATCAATACAGTTTTAAAAAAACTGACAAAAATAAATTAAGCTGTGTCCCGCAAAACTGCTACATCAAGGCTAAGAACAACAGAACCGTAACTGAGCTCAATTCATAACATAAATAAAGGCTGATAGTTGATTAGTAAATACATTTTTTGATGAAAGCTGAATAACCAGTAACTTTTCAAATAAAATGATTTTTTCAAAATATTATTTGGCAGTGCAAAGTTCATATTAAAAGACACCGCAGCAGTTATGAGTACAAGTGTCTCAGAAATCCCATTACAAGAAAAAATGAACCAAATTCCATTTCAAGGTAAAATCATTTTTAGATGCACCGCCACACTGTAACTGAGCAATCAATTAGTAACAGAATTTTTTTCCAGGTGCATTATCTGCATCTGCATTACAAAGGTATAACAATAAATAAATGTGAAGACATCGGTAAAATAAACTTCTGCACTGCTTTTACAAAAAAGTACACAAAAGATGTTAAGACAATGTATCATTTGTCTATACCAATCAAATGAAGATCTGCATTTATTGATCACCACAGCCCTAAAATTAACTAAAAGAAATGTCAAAATGAAAAAGTCAAATTTCATTAGTCGCAAAATTGCCTGGGTCATTTGCTTCTGATTGTCTGGGAAAGGTAGCCTCTGGTTCACACAAGCACACAAACTTCACCCACTCCAGAAAGTATGGAGGGGGGGGGGGGGTGCAATACCTCGAGCACCAGGAGGGTACGGGATGGCAATCTGTTGTTCCCTTGGTGACAGCCCCCTGGCAACTTCAGGCCGAGGGATAACTTGCATCTGCTGAGAGGTGATGTAATCATTGAGGATGGTCTGCCGTGTGTTTTCCATTGTGTATAGCTGATATGTGTTGTAACCAGTAGGGGATGGCTGTCTCTGGAAAAGGTAGGCTGTTGGGCAGAATGAACAAAAAACAAAATCATATTTACAGCTCTTCCCCTGTGACACTGATGCAAGGTAATATATGTTAGATACACTTCCTATAAAGTCAATTCTAATATTATACAGATGCTTAAAAATTCTCTGAAGTTCACAACAGCTGAGTACATTGGAGGGCTAGGTACACAGAATGGGGAAACACCTGGGTCGAGAGCTCGGTGGAACGCCATGGCTGGGTCCAGAGGAGGTCCCAGGTGAGCTCGATACATCTCGCCTGAAACCACTGGCCGATGGTGCGGGTCAAAGGGGCTGTGGGCAGACAAGGGGTCGGCTCCTGACACCGGCGACTTGGCAGGGACACTGTCACGTTGAGTGGGCGTCACGGTACTCTTCCTCTCATGATTCAGTGGTTTCCCAGAGGTGATACCTCCTTGAGTATTCAGACAGTAAAGATGTGTGATTAGTATGTATGCTACCGTTTGTCTCTCACTGGTACATGCATGTCATTCACAAATAATTATTGTCAGAGGTTAACTCAAGCAATAAATAAAAAAAGAAAACAGAACTGAAGTATTGCCATTAATTATCCTGAGGTTAAAAAAATAAAAATAAAGGGAATATTCATTTAGTAGTAATTTTATGTCACCACCTTATTTTTTCCATAGTGTAATAATGTATATTTTTGAGTTACTTTGACTTCTTTTGTAGTGTGAATGTGTCAGTGGTTTTGTTAAACCATTGCCTGAGGGGCTGCTTTCATGTCTTTGCATATAGCCATCACTAGAGAGCACTTCATTTGAACTGTATGAAAATTTAAAGGAATCCTGGAATGTCAGCCCTTCCTGAATGTAACATTGCGTTACATTATCACAGCTGTAAAATGTTGCAACCTTTTCACCTTTCCTCATTTTATTTATGTAGGTCTATTTAAAATTTCTGTTACTGAGACCTATTGCTGAAAATGTAAAAAATAAATAAAAATCTAATATACCCCATTGCAATGTACATCCTCTTCTGAGAAAAGTAAAAACCTTTGTTCTGTCTGCTTTGCCCATAAACATTTAAAAATCAACAAAGTAACTAACCAAAAAAGCTCTAACAGGCTAACTGTGTTACACTTCTATGATGGATATAAGTGAATGTTCATAGGGAGTTCAGTGTAGCACAGGGCTTTTCAGCAGGCAGCCCCACAGCCAACGCTGGCCCATAAATTTTTATCTGCCATTTACTGCAATTAAAATTTTAAATGCTAACAAGCTGTTTCTGGTGAAAAATGCACCCATGCTTTTCCAGAGAACAGAAACTCTTTTCCTGTTTGCCCTGCAGTGTTTTCAGATCCTGCTTGGAACATTCTGATGTGTGAACTTTGAAGCTTAACGAGCTACTTAAGGTTCTATACTATTCTGCCTCTTTTGAAGTTAGCAAATTTATACAAAAGCCAAAAAGGTCTCTCCCTACCTTAAACAGAAAAGCCAACAATGAAAATAGTTTAATAACCTCATAAATAATAACAAATAATATTGGCAACTTGGATATTCCATGGAGTCACTGCAGTTTCCCAGAGAGGGCTGTGCATGTTTCGTATGTGTAGAAGAGTTTGCAATGAAAGCTGAACAAACGCTTACACTGCTTGAAGAACCTGTCTGCAGATATAACTGATAGACATCTGAGCATCATCTGAATTGAAGCAGGTACTTTGACCTGTGGCATATTTGCCATTTGGGACCAAAATTACACTTGTAGAGTGAGTCAAGCTTTTTGCACATGAATGCAATACTGAAGAACACTTGTTCGCCCCTTCACAAGTCACAAGTAAACCAACTCTGGTTACATGTGGATTGCTTGAACCTCACTTCACAACTCTTGCCAAGTCAAGACTGCAATTTTACTCATTAGAAGACAACAGAGCATGAGTTCTTAGAGGTTTACCTTACATAAACAAGCCAAACTGGAATTAAAGGTCAACTGAAACAGGCTATTTTTGTTATGCAATATCTGCTCCTGTGGAAATGTGCTGTTCTCTTGCAATGAAAAGTGATAGTAACAAATGCGATTATAAAAAGTAAGAAAAAAGCAATATGCATGAACAGCACAACAGTCTAGCAGATTGTGGACTTGAACAGTATCTCTCAGTAGTGAGAGTAGTGAGTAGGAGTCTTTGTGTGTTCAATTCAATTGAAATATCAATATTAATGTTAATAAACATCCTGTGAAACAATATATTTTAAGTATTTTTTTCTTGTCGAAATCTAAAGTGACATCTGGGAATTGCTGTTAAAAAAAACATTGTACATTTCATAACTGGCTTTTATGAGAGTAGTTAGAACACCCCTGGAATAATGAATCTGGCAATCACAGTCACCCTGGATAAAGCTGTCAGTTAAATATTAAACAATAAGCATTATAGGACAGTCTATCATTACATGAATACATGTAACTAAGGACAGGTGTATACCTTCCTGTGAGCGGTTCAGCAAGGGGGAGCCACGTGAAATGGAACTGTTGCTGTAATTGACCGGAGTCCTGCGGGCATTGGGATCCTCATACACACCAGGGCTGACCTGTGCCTTGCCAGCCTCCATGTGTGTGGAGCGTAATACAGAGGTGGAGTTGACCACGGAAGTGTGTCGCACACGATCTGTGCCCTTACTGCCCTCTTCGTATTTACCGCGCTCCACAGAGTCCAGCTGGGGCATTCCATGAGCCATCTTGCTGGGACTCGTGATCAGTGACTTCACATTATGCTTGATGGCTGACTGACTTGTACTTCCACTCTCGTATTTCAGAGGTGTGCCCTGGAGGTTGGTATTTACATAAGTCAATAGCTCAGAGTTTTAGAAACAAAAATAATGTATCTTTGGGAAGCCAGCACGGCAATTCCAAAGAGACTACTGACACATTTCTGACTGCTGAGGCCATACCTGGGATATGGACCCTTCCAGAACAGAGCGGGTGTTCTGTGCCATGTCGGGGGTCTTGCGGCTGTCCTGGGAAGACAGGTCTTGCCGGGGGATCTCGTGGATGGAGCGGCCCATTTCCTTGATGGTGTTCACACCTTCATAGGGTTTGCCCTTTGTGATCCCTCCTTCAAAGGAGCGCACTGGGGGGCTTTCTCTCTTTATCTGTTTACCATACTTATGACCCTCCTCAAACGCTTCAGTGGATGTTCTTGGTGTCCCTGTTAGGACGAGAGTAATGTGAACATTCATTGTTTAAGGATGGGGGAGGCTTCTGAACTTATATAAAATGATCCTGAAAAAAAATCAGCAATTGCCATTGCTTACCCTGCATGATAGAACCTGCAAGCACTGTGCGGTCTTTGGATTCAGAGTGCTGCCCTTCCCTTGGCATGGCGCGGCTGATCAAACCTGAGAAAACGAGAGCCATAAGGACTGTAGTGAGCGCCCCTAACGTGGACACCTAGGGCCTGTAACCACTGAGGCACTACATGGATTTACCTTCGTAGGGTGCAGCATCCCGGACAGGGTGGCCCCTGGTTATGGAGCCCTCCATCATGTCATATGAGCGCTTTAGTTCAAGGCCCATCCTCGGGCTTCTGGTACCTTCTCTGGGATTCTTAATGGCTTGGAGAAAAATGAGCAAATTACATGATGCTCTGCATAAACACTGCACGTACACTCTGACGTAGTTCAACATGAACTAACACACCAAAAGGGCCTTTTGCAAATTTTCCTAAAATTCGTTCACAGAATATAACGCCCAAGTTAAAGCGCGTAAAGCATCTCAGATAAGGGCAGCCTGTTGTAACTATTGTATGCACTTGTGTTGGGGTGAAGCTTACAGTCATATGACAGGATGTGGCCACTCTTGCCCTCATAGATGACGTGGCCCTTGGACAATGCTTCGCCTCTGGCCTTCTCTGGACTACTCCGGTCCTCAGTGGCCAACTTGGTAATAGTGCCCTTTAACAGGATGTCTGCTGCTATGCTGGACTGGGGAAGTGCTGGTGTACCCTGATGGTCAAGAATGGGGACTGTGCTCAATAAGTGATCCTTTGCAGCAAATCATCATTCTTACATTTTAGAACCACACTTCAACTGATTATTTTAAATCATAAATAGTGTGGCTTTTTAGCTTTTTAACTAATCACAAAACCATAACAAAACTAACCACTGAAGGTTAAGAGAAGAAAACACCCAGACACACAGCTTGGATACATCCAGATTCCCAATTCAGCAATAATTAGTCCCTCATCTTTATAGAAAAACATCATAATACGTATTGAAAAACCTGTGACCTTGTGTCTGTGACAGAATACCTGAGTGATGGATCCCCCGCGAAATGGCAGGGTCTCAGCTGAGACCTTGGCCGGAGTACCTCTGGTGATGCTTCCCTCCTGAATGGCAGAGATGGGGTTTCCTGTACCAGAGATCAGGATTATCTTGCTATTGGTATTTTGTACTGTAGCCCACATTCATCCAAAGAATATACTCCAGAATATACAGCAATATATTTAAAAGGGCCAATTCATTCCATGCTTAACATTATAACAGTAGGACTTGAACCACCAACCTTTGAGTTACAGTACATTCTACCAAATTCCTGCAGAACACCACAAGTGGTTTTGTACTTTGTGCAGAGTAAATGAGTACTGTTTCAAAATAGTCAACCAATCTGAAGAGCTTATCACAGCATTCAATAGATCAAAAATCATAAGTAGGAACAAAACTGTTTGTCTGGGGTTATTAATAGCATTGCTGCCAACACAAGTCCATACCAGTGACCCTTAAACTAGTACGACTGTTGTGAAGTTTCTATTATGACACTGTGTTGAAGAGACTCTAGGACTGACTGGACAGACATACCTCTGACCACGCCCTCAAACTGGGCTCTGGAGAGGAGGCCCTCGGCCCTTGGTGAACATTCCTCTTGCTTGATGTAAGACACTGGAGGGTCATGTGACAAACAGAACCACAGTTACAGAGCACAAAAATAACTGTCAACATTATCACCAGTCTCCCAGAAGTGTAGAGCACTAGGCCAATTAGAGTACACCCGAACAGGACACCAGCACGTCATAGGGTAGGCGCACACACAGCAAATTATTATTTTCAGGTTAATAGGTAACACTGTTTTTGGACTGTAGGAGAAAACAAGGGCACCAAGAAGAAACCCGAGTGGACAGGGACAACATGCAAACTCCACACAGAATAAGCAGTATTCAAACCTACACTTGAGCAGCTCAAATAATGAGACAGCAGTGCAACACTTTGCAACCTACCCAGAAAATTTTTGAAACAAAATATATTTCCGGTTACCAATGATTATTTACGCAAAAAATATTTTGACCATATAGTGGTCCAACAAGAACAGTCCCCACTCCCTATAGCCCTCCTCACCAGGCTTGGTGGGATCCTGCTGCCTTGGCAATCCCAGAGATATGGAGCCAACTGAGCTTTTTCCTGCATCCTGACCATACACAGTCTGGCTGTGGGAGGGCAAGTATGTGCCAGGGGTTCCCTGAAATGCCAGCCACAACGAGGGGTTTAGTGACAGAAAAATTTGCTACCAATTCTGAAATGTTTGCCTTGATGACAAAGCATAGAACACAGTATTATTTTAGACAGAGGAGTGAGTTTTCTGAGACTTCAAATGTTGGCCAATTTCTGCATCTACATTCCATTTAGTAATGGGGTTGCATCGCTAATAAACAGAACTACACAGAGGTGGAGTACAAAAAAATATAACAATGAACAAGGAAGAGCTCAAATGCTAAAAGAAGCAAAAGTGTACAAGTTTTATTGAGATCTGATGCCTAGCACTACACCTGGGAGATGGAGCCTCCATGGATGAAGGAGGGCTTGTCTGATGGCTTGGAGGTGGGAATGAGTGGGGGTGGGGACGGAATGTTGGCGGGTCTGCTGTGCCGGGAGAACGTCACGCGAGCCCCATCAGCCAGATTCTGGACCACCTGATTTGGAGCTGGCTGGAGAACTGTGTAAAAACGTGCAAGTTTCACAGAAATGATGATGAAAAACCACTGTTAAATCCAAAGTGGACAGACATATAAACATACTGGAGTGAATTAACGTACGTAATGAATAAACAAATGCATGCAGACACACACGCAGGGCACTGTGCACACACAGTAACGTGCACAGACCAAACCTGCAGCTGTATTACTTAATTCACTCATATACACTTTAGCCCATTTTTTTAAACCCCCCTCCAACACCAGATTTGCCAAGCAACCTCAATGAGAACTCTGACGACCCCAGATTGGGACTGGTTACCTGGTGGGACGCTGTAACGAGAGGTGCTGACATCAGGCTGTGGTGGTACCTTGGCCAGTTCTCGTGGGGAGAGCCGGAAAGGTGATGCAGACCTGCCAGAGGTACCCTGACATTGGGCCTCCTGTTCCAGTGCCAGCTTTATGTCATATGTCATGTAGGAAAAAGGTTTCCCTATACAGACACACATATACAGAAACACAGAACCTTTATTATCAAAAGCTTTTAAAACTTTTAAGGCTTAAAAAATTTAATTTTTCGGAGTAAATTTTAGTCTGCAGTGAAGAACATTAAGACTGTGTGATCTATAAATGCTTAAATAACAGATCAAAATCATTCCTAAAGTGCTGCTGGGAAAAATCAGTCTAATTCCAAGCTGTTAATAGTGGAGTTGAGGGGGGGGAAAAGAGTTGATTTTATGGACTTGGAAAAATATTCCCAAAAAAAGTCAAAAAACAAAATCCATGGAATGAACTCTGCCCCAAAAAAATAACATTAATTCTTTAAACAGTTATCTCTGTATTTATAAAGCTCAATCTCTGTTTGTCTTTTAAGCTCAGCTATGTTCTTCCCACCAGACTCAGTAAGCCATTTCTTGATGGACCTTACTTTAGGCATAGGGTTATTGTCATGATGAAACAGAACAGAGCCCTGCCTCCTCAAACTGTAGAGAGTAGAGTAGGTAGAGAGTTGCAAATGAGGACAGATGATTTTACAACACAACACGCTTCAGCACTCAGTGGACCCGTTCTGTGAGCTTGTGTGAGGGCAACTGCTTCGTGGTTCAGCTGGCAGGTTCAACAGGGCGGGAATTTGACTGATTTGTTGGAAAAGTGGCCTCATGTGACACTGCCATGCTGAAAGTCACTGAGGCAAGAGGGAATGGCTGTATGCTTGATTTTATGCCCCTGTTACTAATAGGCTGGCTGAAATTGCCAAATCCCTTTGTTAGAAGGGAAGACCACAGACTTTTGGTCATGTACCGTACCTAAGGGATGAGTCATGGGATCTCTTCTGCTCTCCCTACACCTTTGATACCTGGGAACCCTCATCAACTCTCATAGCTTCTCCTATGAATATTATGCAGTTTTGATTCTTATTTCCTTCTCTCACCTCTCAGATTAGACTGCAAAGAGCCTCTCAGGGAAGTCTTCCTGGATGAGTCTTTGTTAAATGACTATTGAGCTACAGCACATATTTCTTCCCAATTATCTGATTGTTATCATATCGCCTAGTAAGCACTTTTGCCTTGCATAAACATAAAAGCGTTAAGTCACTATGGACAAAGACGGAAAGAGAATCATAATTTTGAACTTTTTTTAAATGCCAAAAACAAAAGGCTCACTTCTAACAGCGATGAACATTAGGAGCTGGACACAACACAGAAGTCTGACTAGAATTACTATCCCCTCCTGACATATATACATACACCAGTACTCATAAGTACATGAACAAGCTTCTGAAGGGCTGTGCTAGGGCTTACCCTCCCTATCCAGGATGGTAGGGCTCCGGCTGGCAAAGCAAGGCTGCCGCCTCTCTGGGTCGGTCTGGTCCTGCCGCTGCTTCTCCTCCTGGTGTGCCGAATCATGCACAGCCTTGATTTGGTGTTGATACATGGTGTAGCCGCTTAGTGAAGTCATGCTGCCAGGACCGAAGGAAGATGGCACCTGAGGGGAATACGCTTTTATTAGGCATACTGGCTTGTGTTGGCTAACACTGTTGCTACTGTGGATGCTTTGGGTTGATGGTCACAGCCAGGCATACTGATTTAGGCAGTAGATTTTTTTGTATTGATCCATAGTGGCCAAAGTTAATGCCAAGGAGTTAGTGGAATAGAGTAGATATTATGACTGTTCACAGAGAATGATGTGGATCAGGTCTATTATACAGCACCATCAAAAGGTCTGAGTGCACCAATATAGTAACACTTCTATTGAATAAAATGGACAGATGAGTAAAAGTGACCAACAAGTTCCATACATTTGTGAGAATGGCTGAAAATGACACATCAGCTCATTTCCTGCTCAACCTTGTTCATGCCTTGTTAAGAAAAGGTTTCCAGAACCAGAAGTGTGCTATTGAGCTATCACAATTAGAGACAAAATTCAGGCTGAAAACTTGCCCAACTGCCCTTACTGAAAACAGTAATAGACAAATGTTTATGTACCTCCATTTTCTCTCAAAAAAGTCACCACCAACTGATTCAACAGAGACTTGAATTGTATTTGATTGTATTATATTTGAATTGTATAACATGTTCAGCAGCTTAATGCAAATTTCTTCCAACAGCATACAAAGCTAATATTGCCTTGATTTCCAAATCAAGACAGAACTTGTTTAAGGTTTCATGGTATCACCTGGTCATTCTTATTCCTGTACAGACAAAACTTGTTAGCAATAGTCTGACCAACCGATCATATATGCTCATTAATACAATAACATCAGATTGGCTTTATACGTAACAGGTACATACATTTCAATCTGAGGTGCTTATTTAGCATACTGCACAATAAGCATGAAACAGACATGTCTAATTTCACTAGACACACAATGAGCTTTCAATCAAATTGAATGGTTATATATGTTTGCAACCCTTAAAAAGTTTGAATTTATAAAAGTAAAAAATACTGCAGTTATATATGCCCACCCTGAGGGAACAATTATAACAAATTAGGAAATGTCAGCATCTTTCACATCGAGTCGTGGTACATGCCAGGGTGGTCCTTTGTTACCAAGATAGAAATTGAACATCCTGACATAGCACATATGATGGAAAATGGCTGCCCACAATACACATCACTTCATGCTGGTGACATCAGGTATGTCACAAGAAAGTATTTTTCAAAAAAGTTAGCACATTTTTAGACATGCCTAAAACTTGACAAGATAAATAAAGAAGCAGCAGTTTTCTTCTACAATATACTTGCCAGGAAGAGGTGGGCACAAATACATGCAGTTTTAAACAAGAGTAGATTTGACACAGAAATGTTAAAACCAGCTTGAGAAGAACTCCTGGAGAACGTACACTGGTGTTCTATCAATGCAGAACTCAACGGTATTCAGTTCAAAGTGCTGCACAGGCTCCACTGCTTGTTACGTCCCTGTGTGTTTTTCTTTATGTTTTGTCTCTGGGATTGGGATCGTCGTTTCTCATGAGACCAATCAAGAGATAATGAGTTAAAGGGCTGGAGCTCCAGCGTGAATCAAGGGAACCAATCAGTGTTGGAGTAGGAGAAGTATTTGCTTTATGTTAAGTCTTAAATATATCCTGTTCTTCCTATGCCCTGTCCCTACACTATGAATACTCAGTGCACGTATAAGGAAATGTAGGTGGTAAGAAGGTGCGTGCAGATACACTTTCTACATGCAGGTGATGCAATGTTAGACACGCAAGGTAACAAACAGGGTGGGCGCCAACCCTGTACTTTTGATTTTGGTAGCTTAGTGTAGTCAGGTTTTCTTTTTGTGTGGTTCATTTGCATAGCTAGGGGAATATCACTAGCCTAGGGAAAGTGTGTTCTGTTTAGTTCATTTCTTTAGTGCCGTCCAGGGTTGTTCCCTTAATAGCACTTCCTTTTGTGGAATCCCATTGTCTATTCCTGCATTCCGTGTGGTTGCAATAAAAACTTGCTATTAATTAACAGCATATCCAGGCTGGGTGGTTTTTGTTTCATTGGTGGTTTGCTGTGTATCAACATCACACATCCAGACCTTTATAGCAAAATATGTTATTGATCCAAACCTTATCTCCTAGACTTGGACCAGAGGCATAACACTGCTCAAAACCCAAAATATACCCACACATATCACCATTATGTAATAAATGCAAAACAAAAAAACAGGAGCCAAACCCTGCCATAGGTATTTTGAGGGCAAGTACCAGGTAATACTGCAGCAAGTTCCCTGGTTTGAAATGTGTATCAGGGAACTCAGGGACCTTCTTCACTCAGAAGAATTTAAATGCACTACAGCAGACAGACTTACTGCTTTTGGTAAAATGCAGGAACAAGTTGAGGGCTATTTAAACTGAGGATCGTTATTTAAAAGTTATTTACAGTTAAAGATAAGTAATATCCTTCTGATGAGACAGTGATTTCATTTCACTAAGGTAATTCTGATTGAGGTTGTGTAGCTGTCTGTATAACATCGTCACTGAATGTTTCATTGATGTGAACTGACATGATCAGGTTGTAATACATTTTATAGTTTTCCAAACTTCTGGTAAACAGCAGGACCTAAGTATGTTAAAGACACCGGGTTGTATTTGTAACACTTATGTTTATGCAAGTTGTATTTATTTTTAATAAATGATAAACATATGGTTTAAACTTAATGATACACTGTTTTAACAGTAGCAATTATGAGAAGTGTTACCCTTAGGTTAATTTTTTGCTTATTGGTGAGGGTTGTTTCTTGTAATGTATACATGAGTCTCATATATGAAAGTTCAAACAAACAGTTCAAAGGGTTTCCAGAAACTCCATTTGCTTTTGACCAGTACTGTATGTCCTGATGGTGTGAGATCTGTGAGAGGGAGGGAAAGAGGGGGAGACTGACCATTGCTGGGATGGCAGCAGCACGCTGCTGGAGCTGCTGAACATTCAGGTGGCCCTGCTTAGCTGAAGACATCAGCACTGAACCCGGCGAGTTGAGTAAGGATGGCTTGAACCTGAGAGGGAACAGAAAACAAACAACAAGCAATACTTTGGTAAATGCAGAAAGGTAAAGAGTGAGAGAATGTAACAGAGAGAGGGGAGACAGAGGAAAAGAGAGCCTAGGAAAGAAGAGAAACATGGGGATGAATGAGAAAGGGGAAAATGAACGAGAAAGTGAACGAGAGAGACAACAGATGATCAATTACCTTTGTCCATGGCAACAAACTTTCATAGCATTTTCTCTGAGGGCAAAAAACTGGTACAAAAGACTACTCTTTTTCTGTCTCCTTTCTTGCTCTTCACGTGGCAGCCTGCAGTATACACCTTCCCTGCACTCTAAGGGCTCCTGAGCAAGGTACATACTCTTGAATTGTTCTGGTAAAAAAATACCTAGTAGTGTAAACAGGTAAACAACTAAGTAGCTTAGCATTATAAGCCATTTTGGAAAAGGCACCTAATAATGAATGAGTAACTACTTATTTGGAGTGTGTGCACTTGCCATTTCCTTGTCATTCAGTCCCCTCCCCCCACACCCTGTATTGTTCCATAAAGTTGGCTAAATCACTTTCCTTTAGCTGAGATTACCTTTTGGTTTTATTACCATTTACTTCAACAAAGGCTGGCATAGCACTGAAGGGTCTCCTCAACTGACACAAACCCTTGATATCAGAATTATACTGCTATCACCAGATATTTGTCAAATTTAGTTTTATTGCAATTGCGCCAATGCTTATTTTTAACCAGCAAGTCAGACATTTGATGATGCATTCAGCGTTTTCTGGATGAGAATGTTTAGATGATGCTGGACTACAGCTTGAAAATGTCTGTGGTGTGGAAATTTTTCAAAGTAAGTGGGAGCGACAAACTACCATTTGTAACACTTGCTCAAACAATGTCTTGCATGGAGGGTCAAAAGTCCTAAATTTCAACATCACAAACTTAATCAGTGCTGACAACAAGGGAGTGTTTGCTGTACATTCTAGTGTGGTCAATGAAAAGTGAGACAGAAGATGCAGAGATACTGTTCATTAAGGAAAAACCTTCTTGTGATTGTGTAATAAAGAGGTATAAAGCCTCTTATTCACTTCATTTGATGAGTACCCCGTAAAAGTTGTTAGCCTTGATGGTTTAAATTTTTAAATGCCACTGTTTAATGAAATTTAATTTTTTAATAAACAAATTTAACTACCATTGGCAGCGCTAACTTGCAAAATACCCTGTACTGTACATACTGTAGCCTGCATTTCAAAAATGCTAATTAATGAATCCATAAGTGTTTTCTAATTAGGTAACTGGTGTTTATAGTGTGTATCATGCTAAGGTCATGGGTTGATAGTTATATAGGTGTTTGTGGATGAGCTGGGATTGCAACCCCCCCCCCCCAATTAAAATAATGGGAAATAGGCATTTGGTATTCAAAATTTCAGCATCTGACTTGCTTTCAGGGACAAATTAGATACAGATATTGAGGGATTACTGTATTATTACCTTAAAATTAAGTACTTTTTAAGGGATGGCTTTTTACTGAGGTTGTGGCATTCTTTCAAGCTTAAGAATTTGTTCTTAGAACATTTCCTTGAAAATACTCTCCACAATGACAGCAATGTGCCCACTCTAAGCCCAGAGACAATGTGCATGTTTAACAGAGCTGGAATGCACTCACCTCTCCTTTTCTGACTCAGTGTCCACGTCCTCATCAGCGCTGCAGGTGGCACTGGAGTCATTGTCTGAATGGGAGTCTCTGGGTGGCATTCTCTGGGAGAGGCTGACCCCTGGCTCTGTTAGCTCACACCGCTCTCCCTTCTCTTTGGTTTCAGGCTCCAGCTTGACCTGTACATCGCCCAAATCCAAGGGCTCTGTCTTAAGCTGCACCTGGGCCTCGTAGGTAGGGCGGGGCCTCTCTTCTGAGGCTGCCATCTCACCTGCCTCTGGGCTCTTCTCCAACTTCACACGCAGCTCCCCATATGGCGATTCAATGCTTTTGGGTACACTGTCCTGCTCAGAGGCAGCATCAGGCCCTGAGGCCCTACTGGGACAGTCTGCCTGCTGCTCACTAGCCTTACTGGAACCACCCTGGGAAGGTGAAGGGGCACTCTCTGTGTCAGAGCTGTTCTCCACACCTGCAACGCCAAGGAGGGGATCAGAACACACTTGGTTTTAGGATATTTCACATCCTTATTACAGTTTTACAATATATGCAAAATGCAAGTAAACATTTCAAAACAATGAATACAGATGACCAAGCAGCGATTGTTCACCCAGTTCACTAGCAGGCACAGAATTTCAGTAGCAATGTTGCACTTCAAATCTAGCAAACATACAGTCAATTATTGTAGAGATGACAAATGTAAGCAAAATAAAAACATAAAAATTTTATAGCTATGGAGGCTACAGTGTTATTTTCTTTCCCTGTATAGGCTGAGCTAAAAAAGATATTCATATCTCAAGGAACAAGGACCTGGTTTGGCTCTTTCAGTGGCTAAAATAATGGTATCCTCAAGGTAGTATATTACAGAGGTGCTGCACGCAGTCTGACCTTCACTGTCCTCAGGGTTCTCCTCTTCATTGGAGCCCTCATTGTCCTCTTCATCTGCAGCTGAAGTGGTGGATGCTACGCTCTCACTCTGGGACACATCCCGTTCCACACGAGAGCGGCGTGAGTCCTGGGCAGAACACACATCAACACACATGCATACACAGACAGACACAAAGGCACACTTCAGCACTTTCACAGTTGCCAGTGTCTGTCAAACCAGCACAACCTCTGATTCCTCTTTACCTGCTACTGCCTCTCTAAATCCTCTCTCCATCCTGGCTGAACCATACCTGTTTGTGCTGCTGAAGCAGGTTGTCTAGGTTGTGCCGCCTCTTGTAGTTGAAGTAGAAGTTCTTGCACTGTGCCTCGCTCTTGGTACCCACCATCTTTGCAATGGCTGACCAGTTGCGCCCATGCTCCACTAACCCTGCAACAACAAAGGAGCTGAACTCAGCGGTAGGCTACAATGGCTTTTGCCAATGGACCTTGGCCTGTGCTGACCCTTCAGTAATCTGAACAGCAGATGAGACCTTGCAACTAGTATCTGCACCGTGACATCATAAGCACTGAGCTGAGTTTAATAGAGAAGGAGGCTCTCTCTACTATTAGCAAAGTAGAAGGAAACAAAGCTCACTTTAGTAATCCTAGTACAAAATGCTTATAGCTGAACTAGCTGCAACTGGTAACAATTTATTACCTTTTTAGCCACCCTTTTGGGATCCCTGCTGGAAAAATACAGCCCCTCTCTTTTGAGCTTAGAACACCCAAGTCGCCTAGCTGGTCAGAGATAACAGCCATGGAACCTTGACATCCATGTCCCTCTGGCTGAGGCTACTTACGAGATAGACACACTAAGCTCAGATCTCACAATCAGCTTTGACGGTTTCAATAAACTTAGGACAATATGCAAAGTAAATAGTAGGATGAAATTCAGCTGACTAAGCCTTCCCTGACATGAGAATATATCACCTCAAAACACATGCTGATCACTAGTTACTTAGCAAAAGAACATGGTAAAACATCCAGATATTGCACTTATAGGCCACTTTATTTGTAATTTTTCAGAAACAATGAGAAAGTCAAAGTATTGCAACAAAATGGCTGTTTTATTACTTAAAAAATAAATTAATTTTTTTTAAACTATTCTAACTGCCATCAACATGTCTCTTATTGCCAAGTGTTTTAGCCATTCACTGGTGCATAAAATTTCTGTTCTGCATTACTGCACAAGTCTGTTAAAGTTAAATTTCTGGTAAATATTTGAATTGGAGCATAGCTTGGTGGGATCTTCTGTCTCCTTTACGTGTTCCAACAGTGCGCAGTAATGCAATTATTCAAGGGGACAAGACTAACCACAAGCCACGCATAAATGCAGTAAAACTGTGCCACCCTGGTGACTTGCCTTATAACTCCAGTGTCATGCAATCCTTTATCAGAGACAACTCATACCTATCTGATCCAACCCTGCTCAAAATATTACAGTAAAAAGTTCACTGCAACAAAGACCATATCACACTTGCAGAAACAACCCAAACTCCATTCTCAGGTGGACCACTGGGCTTATTCATAAACATTTTAACTTTTCAATTAATTATATTGCAGGATTTCTGAAAATGTAAAATTTGTATGAATTACATTACCCAGTAGACCGCTAATGATTATTAGTGAAGGTGACTGTATCCTGTGGACGTAAATGTAATTAGAATAAAAGTAACACTGTAACAGAGGCCACAACCATACTAATGGTTAATTAATCAAGATTCAGTTTTTCCACTTACACTTTTACACTTCCTTCAGAAGTGAAAGAAATTAAGCCTCCACACACTGTTCTATCATCTATATAAGTTAATGACAGGCTGCAAAGATGCCAATTGCCACCCTGTGATCCTCAACACATTTGTCAAAAGAGAAAAGAATGTGGAATTTGAGCATTAAAAAACCCATGTACAGGCACTGCAAAAAACTGCAATACAGAAGAAGTCTTACCTTTTTTTGCAACTTCCATTTCTTCCTCTGTCCACCTAGAGGTTTCCCCTGCCTCGACAGGACCTACAATCAAAGGAACAGCTGTTAGGCAGTGAGAACATATAGCATCCATTCCCAGGACTTGTGATACTCTTATGTGGAAAAGGATGTTTCCCAGAGTGAGAGTGTAGTTACCACCACCTCAGCTGGAGATGAAGAGACAACAAATGCTCCAACGTTGAGAAACGCCCAGGGGACAATGAAGGTCAGTACCATGTCACTGACAATAACTGAATAGTCGGTTTACATTCAGAGCTGCTGTCCCTTAGCCCCACCACAGGCAGGACACCGGTTAGTTGACCAGGTTCTGGATGTTGGCAGGATAATGACAGCATTTCCATCCCTCAGAAAGCTTTGTCTGTTCAAGCCAAAGTCAGTCTTTTACTCCATTTCTTCCACAGTTTTACAGGCATGTACACTGAGGAAGCCCCAATATCATTTCTTCCACATCTGAACCATGCACCATTCCCCAGTCTCCTGCCAGAACTCACTAACATTGTGTAAACAGAAGAGAAATATAGTTCTAGGTGACCCCTGACATTTCTATGATCTTATTTTTCCATTGCAAAATTCTCTGTTAACCAGTTTTGCTAAATGTGTTCCATCAAGGACAAAATAGGCTGCATGCAACTACTCATTTTCTCCAGTGAATTATTTTGGTTAAGATTCACTATTTTGAATAGGTAGTACAATGAAACAATTCAAATCAAAACCAGAGAAGCATTATAATTAAAAAAAAAAAGTGTAATTTATAGTAATATGCTAACTGTAAATGAGGGAAAAGTATGGATGCATGACATCAGAGTGCTATCAGCATTGGCAGAAATTTAATTTTATTGGCATCCGATTCTTACATTTGACCAGTTATTTAAACTGATATTTGATGATGCATTCACTGTGTTCTGGATGAGCAGAACATTTAGGAGACACAGGGTGACAGTGTGAAAATGTCTCTTATGGAAGTGTTTCAAAGTAAGCAGTCTGCTCCCCTCTGATTGTCCACAATCAAAGGTCACAAGAAAGGTGCACAATTTACCATTATGTCCTGTAGTCAATTGCCAAACATTCCCCCATAAGCACAAGTAAGATTATGGCAAAGTGCTCCTTGACATCTCCAAAAGCTTTCTGTTGGCAAGAAGCAATCATTCATTATCCCCAGCTCACTCAACTACATGGAATGTTATTGTGCCTAATATTCTGAAGTAAAAACATATCACAGAATTTTAAACTTAAATATCCCTAACATGTTAAAAGTCACACCCATTTTGTCTCCAGCAAACTAGCTTGAAAGTTTAAGTGGACACTGAAACCAAAGTGACTGATTTCAAATATGGAAGTGAAAGAAAACACATTAAACTAGGATAGGATAGAATAGGTTTATACTTTAATTTTATATTGATACTGTTTTGACCACTACTGGGAAATTCAGCATACAACAGCTACACATAAGACGTGCATAACACTCATTAAAATAAACAAAAAAGTTATTAAAATAGAGTAAAATAAAAAATAACCATGAAAGCAGTGAACTACAAGAACTGCCAGTGTTAAAGGAACCTGTAACGGGAAAGTTTTGGGACATTCGGGTGATGTACCAGAATGGTACCAGTAGGTAGAGCTACTTCAGCCACTGTACAGACAGCTAGTAAAGAGGGAGACCTACAGTTAGGGACATCACGATGTAAAACTTTCATGGCACAATTATCAACTCAGGAAATATAGTGGTTATCCAATTATCCAAATAATAAGATCCCATAAAGGGAAAAAGACACAAACATGGTATATTTCAAAATTTTACTGTTTTTCATAACATTCTTTTGGCCCTGCAAATAAAATGCAAGTCACATTCATACAAAAAATATAATTGATGTGGGAAAGCTGGCATATTTAAGAATTCACTGTAACTGCCTTCAGAAAGCAAAATACATCTAACTTTCAAATATGAAAAAAATAAGTGCAAAAATCAAATTGAAGTAAAAATTTGTATCCACTATTTGGATTAAACAAGCAACAGACGGTTGATCTGCATCTGTAACAGGATCAGAGGTAGTTTTAGGCTAAGTGAATGAAGCATACAATTATGATTGTTAGCCTAATCAATCTGAGAAAGCAATCTAACATAGCAAATTAACCAAAATTTTGTTACCACTGGTTACTTATAAATAATTTATAGTGAGTAAATGAAAATATTCAAAGGTTAGAACCTCAGCCCATCTCTCTCCTTACCCACTGTTGGTAAAAAGTGTTTTTACTCTCAATCTTTTCTCAGTGGAAAGTGATTTTTTTTCCAGATAATTCTGATGATGACCCTGAGTGAATTCAAAAATTGACATATAAATCTCTCTAAAAATATGCAGGCAGATCAAGGTCCCCAAGTTGTGTAGTGACAGTCCAATATGCAATTACCACTCATTTTCTCCTTATGTTCGGAAGAAACATAAGGGGTTAACAATTAAAAAAATCTATATTGATAGCCAGTTTGGTTTAAAGTAACTTAAAAATAAATGCACACTACTTGCTTCATTCTAATTTCACCATATGGGTATATGCTGTTTTACGCACTCAATTCAATACTGAAAACAGATCGCAAACTGAAATTGCCTATATTGGGATCCAAGTTTACACTATTTTCAGTGGGAAAAATAATGCAGGACGTTATTAAGTTCAAAGTGTTGCTCAGGCTCCACTACTTAAAATCCAGATTACACAAAATATACCGACACAAACCACCATCATGCAATGAAGGGAAAACAACGGAGGACATGCTTCTTTAATGCATCTCTTCATATCAGAAGATAAAAAACATTTTGGTTGCATATACCTGGCATTCGCTCAAGGGTGTATTCCCTTAAGCGGGAGCCAAGGCCTGTCAGACATTCTGGGGTCGACAAAAAACTGCTATAGTAAATATCAGGCAAACGACATTTCACTTGATGTGAACAGCAAAAAAGGGTAATACTGCAGCAGTGGAACCTGGAGACAGTGCCCACTTTAGAAGAGTGGGTCAGGGAACTCACCAATTTGCTTCATTTAAGAGTTTAAGATGCACTACAACAGACAAACTTATTGGTAAAACATAAAGACATTAATAACCATTTAAAGAGTGATTTAAGGTAATTTGATCGGTGTAAAACTGAGATGTCATTTTCACAGCATGTCCGTTTTCTGTACCTAAAGTGTTGGTCCAGCCAGTTGAACCGAGTCGAGCCAAGCACACTGATAACACGTGATTCATTTGCAAAAGGAGGCTTTCAGTTCAAAGTAAAACATGAGTCTTCTTAAATAGAATTTCACTATGGTTTCTATCATAGGTAATCACATCCCAGATAACTGCAACATTGCTAGATATGACTTGCAATCCCATGTCCAATAGCTTGAATGCTTTTCTACAACATACTGGTCAAATACAGTCATAAACAGTATTCATCCCATGTTTTATTCTCTAATCCACTTACCTAGTAATATTTTCACTTGAAATACAAAATTAAACAAAAATGGTTAACAACCTCCTCTTTCGTTAATCCAAGATATTTAGTCACCTCCTTGGTTGTGAATGCTCATTTGCTGCAATGTTAACCAGTAAGAGAGATCCATGACAACAGGCCTACCCGGGAGCCACCATTGCCACGGCGACAGTGGACTCCAAACCCCACTTGGTAGCAGGGGAGGGGCTCTGCACAATCAGCACTGCCGAGCACTTTGTAGAATTTGCCAGAGCAGCTGGTGCCTTCCCAGAGGAAGGAGACCAGAATTAGTAAAACAAAAACTTGGCACACTTACTGGTAGAAGAATCCATGTAAAATAGGCCAAGAAATCGTAGAACAGAATTAACAGAAGCCAAAGCAGCCCTAACAAAGGGCACCTTGTGCAAAATCCGCATCTTCTTTAATGTACCCTGCTTGTGCATCATCATAACACAAAAACTACACTGGAGATTTCCTGCAAAACAACCTGTTCCTGTATGACCTGCCAGTGAAATGTAGAAAACAGCTTCTCTTTTAATATCCTAAGTCTGAACTGGGCCCCCCTGTGACAGCATCTTTATTTTTTACACCCCTGTTAGCAGTAACATAGCTGTGTCACAACTTGAGTTTTGATAGCAATTTCTTGCTCTCATTTTAAAGACCTAAAAATTAAAGCATTCCTATGAGACAAGACACAAGGTGGACAGAGAGCTATTACAGAGTAAAAGTCAGCATGAAAGTGCAGCAGGCCCTTACCCCTTGTTGCCTGCGGGTCCATGGCTACAGGGGGAAGTTTTGCCTGTTCTCGCACACTCCGCTGGACAGGCTCTGGCTTAGGAAGCTGGGCAGTTTCAGGTAGCACTAAAAGGGGGCCAGACAGGAAAGAAAAACCAGTCAGCAGTAGCATGTTGATAAGCATGGGTGGTACAACAAATTTGAGGCCCAGCCACTGAGCTCCAGATCAGCAGTCTCCTTTACCACTAGTGAGAAAGGATGCTAGATACTTTTCATGAGATAATCTGTCACTGCAGCTAGAACATATGGGTGTGCAAATGTCGTGACCATGGAGACTGACTCATACAGCAAGGGGGATGGGAAGACGTGAGGAAGAGGAACAACCCAACGTCTCTCATCTGCCCTCCCTCCCTGTTACAGTAAATAACAGAATGTCTAAAGCACTCAAAGAGTGAAGAGAATTTAAGCGGCTCCTATCTAAACAGCTATGGGTAAGGGACTATGGAAAGGAGGGCAAACCATGGAGGGCACTCACCTGGCTCAGGAGCTGAAGGGGGAGGCTCCTCAGCTGCCACAGAAGCTGCTTCATTGGCCATGGACCGGGTGGTGATGCGGCCCTTGCGCCGGCCCTGGCTGTTAGCAGTCTTACGACCACGGGGGGCACTCTGCTCCTTCCCGTCTTCCTCTTCACCGCCGTCACACTTCTCTTTGTCTTTGCTGATATCTCTGGTGGAAAGCATGTTTTAATCAGCAATGGCCCTGGTCTGCTAACATCATATGACCTTGTTAAAAGAACAATCAATATGCCTTTTGCTTCCAAGATGCCTGATTTTGATTTTTGTTAACTATGCAACAAGACTAGAAAGATGCAATGTAGCATAAAAACACAAAAAGAACTACAAATTTGAATATCATGTATTTTTTATTATTATTCAAACTAGTGGTCACACTGAGAGCTCTTTAAAAGGTAAAGCAAAAGTAGACCTAAGACAATATTCACATCGAGTCTGTAAAGTCACCGTGCTGCACAGAACTTTTGACAAGCCTGCATAGCTAAAAGCCTGCAGGTCAATAGTAACGTTTTATTTTTAAAGAAAAACTATGCTCTAAACTCAAACTCTTAAACAGAAGTAAACAAGATTCTCAGCAGCTATTTAGGGAATAAACAAACCTCTATATTATTTAAAATCTCTGTAACCCTGACATCATTTTTCAGTTTCCAACATTATAGAAACCAGTCTGCACTACTTAGATATCAAGCAAAATAAGTGTGGTTTTAGCTGTTGTACTGTAAACATTACAAATTAAACCCAAAACCATGTCAATGTGAATAATTTTACAACAAATGTAACATAAAAATAATAAAACATAATACTAACCATGTAGATTAACAATATATTGAAATTATTTGTAAACATGAAAAACAAACCACAATCCATAATACACACAGAATAGATGTAAAATCTATCTTTGATTTACTGGAGCTCAGTTTTACAGATTTTGGATTTTACAGCAGATCTCAAAAGTATTCCAAAAAATATAGAAAAATCATTCATTTAGTGTAGTGCATCTAACAATGCAGATCACTTTGGGTAAAGGTGTCAGCAAAACACTAATTAAAATCCTGTATTGCTCTGGAGAAAAGTGTTTGCTAAATGAATAAAAGTAAATGTCAACATCTTGTACCACTCAGCTGTTGGGAGGTTAAAAAAACCTGAATTTGGTCCTCAGAAACTCAAAGAAATGCCTCACAAATCAATGTTGGGTGTTCAGTCATAAAGTGGAATCTTCGTAACTAGAATGGGCATATACTGAGGAACACCGTAAGAACTGATGTTAGTAAAAGTCATCAAATTTATAACTTGGGTTTCTTTGCATTATTATGCTACATGGAATGCCAAATAAGGTCATAAGTTCCCAGCTCAAAAGCAGCTTTTTCCTGTAGGGTGTAAGACTGCTGACCTCTGGACAGCATGTGGAAAGATCATCACCATCACCTCCATCACTAGTGACTGACTGTACTGCCATGTTGTGCCGCACCTGTCCCATAAATCCTCGAACTTCAATAAATGCACAGCACCACTTGTGTTTGCTGTAAATATTTCTTACTTTCATTTTGCTGCTATTGTTCTTTGAACTATAAAATGTGAGAACTATGTACGCATCTACACTTACCAACTACGTAAATATTTGTTCTGCTCCTACGCACATCCTCCTACATGCTGTTCTTCTGTTCTGTTTGTCCTATGTCATCACGTGGTCTTGTTTAATGTATAGTAGACCATGACCCAGGAGAAACTATATTTTGTTCTCTTGTACATGTATATAAGTGTAGAAAGACAGAAAGTACACCCTGAACCTCGAAGTGCGGATGCAATTTATGACCTGTGTGACTTTTGACCGCTAGTATTTACAACGGTCAGCTAATGTATATATAAAATTTATTTTGAAGAATGACAATCATAAAGCCACCAGCACATGACAACCAAGAAGCTGAGGCGAGCACAAGTGCAAGCTAAGAAATTTTAAATTAATAATCCAAAAACACCCTAATTTCTTTAAATACAGCTTTTAAAAGGAAAAGGTGGGTGTGATCAACTGATTGGAACACGAAGGAGATAAAGTGGTCATTTGAGTAAGGATTATCACACTCAACGATATCAACTGTCCTAAAAGACAAAGGATGAATACGGGAAGCTGTAAAATGATCTGCACAAGGGAATCAATGATTATAAGAAAGCAGACAGAAGGTCCAATACATGAAACGGCCATTAAGCCTGCTCACCATCCAGGCCAACACTAGAAGTCTTTGTATCACCTTAAGAAACAATGATGTGACAATGATAGTGAACGTATTTACAAAACTTTATTTTCAGTGTTTTTGGGGATTTCATAAAGTGTTTAGTTTAGCCTCTACTTCTGCTTTTTACTGACATCTGCTGGACATGCAATGTAATACAGTACATCTACAGTACAATCTGACTTGCATCCAGTCTGACCTGGTCATCAGAACGGAACCCCGTTGCAAGTCAGATCCTGACAGTATATATGGTTTATTACCACTAAGGGAACCATTATAAGCAAAATCACTCACTATCATCGGCAGCTTGTATAGTAGCCAGGAGCCTACCCTGGAAACACACACTGCAGGAAATGTATAAGCTCCTACTGTTTTGGACTGTAGGTGGAAATTGCTGCACCTGGAGGAAACCCATGCAAACACAAGGAGACCATTCAAATTCCACATAGACCACTCCGGATTTGAATCCGTTTCCAAATGTGCAACCCAGGCACCATGATGCAGCAGTGCTATACGCTGAACATGTCGCCATCATAAGCAAAATATTCTCACAGTGAGAACAAACACTGGACGATACACACTTTAGGGGAATCGTGTGTTGAAATTCATTTTATACTTATAAACTTTTCACTTTTAATAATGAAAAATGTCCTTAGTTTTTAACCCACCTGGGTAACGGGATCATTTGATCAGAATGAATAACATGAAGTCCACATAATGTTAAAGACAGCAAACTTATACCCATACACATGCACACAGGTACTCACTTGGATTCTTCTTTTTCATCTTTCTCTTCCTCTTCCTTCTTTTCCTCGTCTTCTTTTTTCTCTGCCTTCTCTGATTTATCTTCCTCAGTCTTGTCGTCAGTTTTCTCTTCCTGTGATGGGCGTGTTATCTGTTGCTAAAGAAGTAATAAAAATCTACATAGTATTGTCATACAAATGAGGTTAATTTAATTAAAAAATTTGTATGAAAGAACTATCTGCTATGGCTAATGGACAAATGCCTTAAATACAATAAAATACGACATTTCACCAGTGCAAACATTAAGAAACCATGCTGATAGTGATACAGGCATAAACTGAGGCCATTTCACAGAATGAGTTCAATGTGCTCTCCATTTTGAACAAGGCACTAGTCCAGATGTTGTTTCCAGTCTGTGTGACTACAAAGAACTTCTGGACCATTTGAAGGCAGGCGCCATTGAGGTTTTTGCTAACGTACAATCAGAAGTTTGTCTGCACTGCGATGCATCAAGTTTCATAACCAATAAACATATCGAAATTTGGACTTCACCACTGAATGGCTTTTGAAATTTTAAAAATGTTAGTGATCAGATAACCCCTTTTCTATTTCTAATTAATGAGTTGAATTCAAGATGGCCCCCTTCAAGATGGCAGTGAGGTGTCCACACACCTCACAGATACCCCCACTGGCTAATATAAAAGGGTAATGGTAAGACCAATTCAGCACTAGGCATCTTAAAATATTTGGGTGCTTCCAGACTTTTTACTGACCCTGTATAAAGTTTGTTTGTTTGTTATGAGAAGCTTTGTTTTTGGCACAGTGGTACTTATCTTACGTGGGATTTTTATATAGTGAAGTTGATTAAAAGCCAAACTGCCCATTTTAGTATCTTTAAAATATTCCTTAGAAACATTGACATAGTTGCATCACATGCAAAGTGTTCACTGAACTGACCAACTGACCAGAGCATCAAGCTTAAGCAGTCTCTCTCTCTCTAACGCACGCACGCACGCACGCACGCACGCACGCACGCACGCACGCACACAAGTGCACACTACTGGCTAATTCAGTCAATGCAAAAAAGACAACAGTGTAACAGAAACATACAAAGGTATATAGTTCAATGAATTATAAGGAAAATCTATATGTCTATAAAACTTAATCTATCTGTCCATCCTTTATGCACAGCTTTGTACTTATTGTCACAGACTTAAAATGTGGCACTCAGGCACTTTTCACAAGTGAGGTTTCACATTGTAAAAAAAATAAAGGAAAAGAAATCACAACTGCATATACTTGCTCATTTGAACGTGAACTGTGATGCCACCAGGTGTGACTTCATATAGAAACAAGCCCATGTCAGTTTGGCTCATCTGTTTACATTTCCATTCATGTGACTGGCTTCAAGGTTGGCATGAATGGGATCATATCACTATGTTTGCTGTGCTGTGGCCAAGGGCTCAATTAAAAACTGATTACAACAGAACCTGTGGCTGTGAGCATTTAAAAGGAAAAAAAGTAATATAGGATATAGGACAATATTTTATATATATATATATATATATATATATATATATATATATATATATATATATATATATATATATATATATATATAAAAAAATGCAGACACATGGACTGTTTTTATGCTCTTAACTTCTGGAGCAGTGAAACTAAAGCTGCAAGGAATCTGATTCTCAGATGAAAAGAAAAAAATGTAAGTGAAACCACAATTATGACAATATTTGCAAACAATGTGGTGTCTTCATTCCATGATTTTGAAAATTTCATCATGTTAAACATTCAGTGTAAGCAGCAAATGCCTCTAGACAAGGCAGGCAGAAAGCACATTACAGCATTAAAATTAAAAGTGTAAAACACAAAACTGGTGTTATTTAGTTCCACACTATTATAAAACTACAGCCAGAAGGGGCAGAAACCTCATCTTGGCTGTGCCATGTAAAAGCATTTCAGCTTATATCCCATCACTTTCTGTTATGTCTTGCAGATCTGCTCGTCATAACGATGCAAGACCGACTGTAATGGTAAAGTATATCTGAAGGAAGGCCTGGAGCAAAGGTGGCACAGTAACGCTGAGTAACCACAAGTCCTTGTGTATGACCACTTCAAACACACCAAGTGCATGTCACTGGCAAACTTCACAGGTCTGCACAACAAGTTAGCACTGAAAACTGTAAGCTGTCTTGATTTCTGATTTCACAATGCCACAGACTGTTCAGGTGAGAAAGTGTGATGGTGTGAGAAGGAAAGAGAGCAGAAGCATAAATAAACAGTGTTAAAAAAACAAAGAAAAAAGACAGATAAGCTGCTGTTTTAAAGCAGAGCCATACCTGAAAGCTCATCTGTTGGTCTAAAAGCACTTTGCCACTCACACTATCCGCAGTGGGCGTCAGGCTTGGACCCAAGGCACGGCTGCGATGGTAACGCAAGCATCACCGTGGAGCTCCTTAGAAGGGCTGCCTGGCCCTGCAGCGCACATATTCCAGGAAACTGTGTCATCAGGCCGCTTAAGCTGCCTGAAGAATCACCCATCTCACATGCACGCGCTAATCTATCTGGGGTCACTCGAGGTAATCCCTGCCGCACACTCCCTTTGATTGGCACTCACAGCAGCACAGCAAGTTTTCGGTCTTGTCAGATCACTTGACTGTACCATTGCGCAACTAACAAGAGGGGTGTTTCACAGGCTGGGAGGAAAACCATCTGCCCATGTCAGCAGACTGGAAGAAGTGTAATACACACAATGTGCTTCCCTGCTTTTCTTTTTTCTCTCTTGCCCTCTCATAGGTTCCCTGCATCCCCACCCCAGGCAATCATGACTTACTAGTTCCACCAACCTGCTGGAAATAGCAGCTTGCACGGAGCCCAGAAGCATAATATTGGTACTGAACATTACTTAGAAGCAAGAGAAAAGTCCTTGTTTTTATTTCACACTGAATTAATAATTTTACTCTGCCAATTTTATCTGCAACAGCTCATGCAACTACCTTTTACTTAGTCACACTGTACCACACTACATATAGAAATCTAAAGTGGCGATAAACAGGTCTGCATTTCATTCCTGTTATTTTCCACAATTCATGTTCAAATGAGCAAGTGTATGCAGTTTTGATTTCTTTTCTCTATTTATTTTTTTTTTTTTACAATGGAAAATATATGCCATAACTGTTCAAACCTGAAACAACATCTTTCAAATGAAGAGTGGCCTTTTTATCCCCATTTAGTGACAGATGCAGAATGTCTTCTACAGTAAGTAAAAGGAAAGCCAAACAGCTTCCCTATAAGTTACTGTTATTCATTTAGCATGTTGTCTTAACCACTGTGATATAAAACTCAAGCGTAAACAAATGGGTATTAGACAACAGAAATTCAGAAACAAAACATGAAACCACACAGGTCTAATAAGCTGTTCATGAACACAGAAGTAATTTTTCATTTATACTGCTTGAACAGAATCCATGCATCATTCTGTACTAGAGAAAATCACCAGGACTGCATAAAGAAGACTGCAGCCACCTGTACTGATAGATGAACCCCCCAGCATTGTTTTGGAGGAGTGGGGAGAAGCTAAATGTCTGTGCTGCTGCACACGTAATTCCTAGTTAAGCATTTCTGTAATGAGAATCGACTGCAGCCACTTGGGGAGGGGGATATTGGAGGAAACCATACAACAACAATCTATACTGTACACACACACACACACAAAAATCACATTTCCTGTTGGGTTCAGCCTATAACAGGCTCAGATTAGTCCAAAGCTACAAGTCAGGGCACCAAGGGAGCAGACCTGTAGAAAACTGCTCCTGAGCAGTAACATTCTGAGCAAGAAAACTCTTCATCAAGGTGATCAAACTTGCTATACCTTTTTCTTTCTCCCTGAGCAGGAAGTGAAGTAAGGTGTCCAAAAGGAAGGAGGGACAAGTCTGCAGTTAGTTAGGTATATGACAAATTATTTTCTAAACTAACCCTTTGGACTGTGTTATCTATAACAGTATGATATTTTTCAGTACAAGGGACACCACACAAATAATGTGGCCTCTCACAAACACATTTCATGTTATTATATAGTAATAGACTTTATATGTGATGTAATAGGGGACGGAACGCAAACTAAGGTCATCAGAATGTCTCCTGGCACAGCAAATTTTCCCATGTCTCCTCTGAGTTTTCCTTATAATGGTGGTATTTGCCAGGTCTTTGAAAACAACACACACAGTTTGTACAAAAGTGACCCAAATGTCATTCAATGCAAGTTTCAGTTCAATATCAACTTGAGGTACAACATGCTGATATTTGGTTTATGGCATAAACACAGCTTCCTTTTAACATGATCATAAAATCAAAGCTAAGAGCATAGTTAATTGTGAGCGAACAGGTCTCAGTAAAAGAAATTAAGCTAAAAACACGTTCCATAATTGAGTTCAGCTGTTCCAAAATGGCAAATAACAGTCCCTCAGAAGTCAATTTAGATATTTACAAATTGAGAACTTGATCTTAAAACCAAACACATACACTGTGTTCCCATATTTCATACATGAATCACAGAAGCCTAACCCCTGGCAACCAAGAGGAGGGAAAGAGCACATGCTGCGGCGCATTATTGATGCTACAGTGTGGTGTGCTGATAAAAAAAATAAATAATTCTACGGGCTATGCCAGGAATCCATGGCACAGAGCATCTTTTCATCCAGCAGAAGGATGAGAAATTGCTATGATATAATATAATATGAAATGGGACTGAATGCAAAGCAGGCCAACATTTTCCAAGGGGCCAATGGATAACTGGGAAGCCACACAGAATGTCAGTTCTCTGCTTTTCATGTACGGTTCTCATGAAATTGTGGGTTCCCAAAAGGAAGACGAGTCTAAAACAAACGGAACACTAGAGGGCGCCCCATGTCTTATTTTAAATATCCTGGAAGGCAATGTAATGAGAACGTGGCAAAAATACAAATATATAACTAGGGTGTTGTTGTAGTAATAATAATAATAATAATAATAATAATAAAGTTTGTGAGCAAATTTGTTTAAAATGGCAGTAATGGCTACAGAAGATTGAATAGACATTCGTTATTATTACTCCAAGATAATAGTTTCCTTCCCAATACACTTACATTTTATAAGTTTTTATATCTGCCTTTACATCTACATTGGTATCTGAAAACACAATCATAAAAAGCTGATAAGAACCAATTAAGCTACAGCTATTAATTAAGATACCTATCAATCAAGTAATCAATCAATGTATAGTAACTGATAGATTGGGCCTCATAGTACTGTTCTATAATATAAGAACAATGATCCCTCAGTAGCTGAATCAAATTCATCCCTGAAAACTCACCAAATACTCAATTTTTCAGATAACCCATTTCCCCTTATTTTAAATGAGGGAGAAATACATAATGGCTTGCAAACCCCTCTGAAAATACTTATCAACCCATGACTTCAGCATGATAAAACACTCTAAACAGCAGTTACCTGATTAGAAAAGACTTATTGTGGTTATGAATGTGGTGTTTATAGTGCAGTGCAGTGTGTACAGCACAGCACATCTCACGTGTTAGTCACTGCATTACACACAGGAGGTGAGGGGGTCTGGAATGGGAAGTCAGTGTAATTGGAAGCTGAATGAAGGGAACACGTGTATTAAAGTAATCTACCATGTTTGCATCTGTTATAAACAATAACTGCGATTTTAATAAATAAGTTTACTAAAAAATGAAATGTACAATAAATGTGGTGACATGGTGAAAATATGTTTAGAGGAAGCAAAACCAAGTGGAATCAGCTCATAACATGTCTGTCAGGCTTCAGATAAATTTCTGATAGCATAAAACACACTTCATTACAACATGTACAGTTTTTTAATTGGTAAGATGTCTTAATTACATATCTGAGATATTACAATATTTGTAATAGATATTTGGTTTTTTTGATCATTTAAAATATATTATTAGGTGGGCCATTGTTTGCAGTTTGTCTTCTGAGTACTCTGACAGCTCTGTCATGTTACTTTTGTCGGTTCTACCCAATATTTCCTAGTTTCAACTGGTTCAAGAAGACAGTAATTCCATTAATATATTTAAAGTTAAAAAGAATTTGAGCAACTGACCCACATGACTTGAATTTAGCTTTGGAAAAGAATCTGACTGTAGTTCTCAGAGTATTTCACTAAGAAAAATCTGACAGCTAAAAATCTTTAATATCAATGTTAATTAAGCAAAAATTACACTACCAGGAAATATAGTCAAAATTTTTGTGATTAGATAATCCAAACAATTGAGACACTGAGACAGGTACCAGGTCCTCGTGTGGTAACTAAACTCACCTGATTTCTTCCTCTCCTTCTGCCATAGTTGCGTCTGACCAATGTCTTATAGTTTTGGTTCTTCTTTGTTAAGTAGTAATACAGAACACAGTCAGAGACGCACTGCAATGGGAGAGAAGTAGGCGAGTGGGTGGTTAGAAACATGCAATCAGATTCAAAAATAAATATCTCAAGAAAACTCATCAGAAATCAGCTAGTCAACTTTGCACAGGGACTGCAAGCAGGGAAAATAAATCAAGTAAGGACGCTCTGACATAACCTTGAAAACCAAAGATTGCCACCAATGAAAAACTATCATGATGTCTAAAGATTCTACTTCTAGTTCTAGTCTGCCCCTTTACTAAGATGAGGACGTGCAGCAAACTTTGTCCTTACACTTTCCATCAGTAGTTATGAGCATAAAAACCATTAATCATGACAAGTACAAACCCTTATACTTAATAATTTGCTGAAGCCACTTTTTAAGCAAGACCAGCAGACCAGTAATTATCTGTTCTATTCTATCTATTCTATTTTGAAAAATAATTCACTCACCTTTCTCTCCAAATATGAAGCAATCAGACCAAAGTTCTTTGGATGCTGTACAAACCTGAATAAGAAAAAAGTAACTTAATTCCATAAACACAGCCATATTGTGGAACAGCTACAGCAAAAAGGCAAACTTTGGATTTAGTGTTGTATTAGAAAAAAAAAAATCTGTCTTCCTTTCCAATATTCTGGAATCCAAAACGTTGAACTTACAGTTTGTAAGCAATGCATGACATACATAATATAATTGTTTTTAAATATTTTGCTAGTGTCTCAGTTTAGCATTCTAAAATGTATTCAATATATAGGGTTTAGAAATCTAAAAATAGAAAATCAAAAAAAAAAAAAAAAAAAAAACATTAATTCCAGGTCCATCTCCTTCTATGCACTCACTTCTCTTTAAAGATTTCCTTCTCATGCTCCGTCCAGACATTCATGAACTGACGAGCCTTGTACACCTTCATTGGGTCATCCATAAGACCGTTCATGTTAATGAACTTCACCCGTCGCTGCTCTGAGTCATACATCATGGGTGGAATGACTGACAGCTGACGCATCTGCTTCTCATTGTTCTGAAAGAAAAAGTCAGGGAGAATGAGCCCAGCACGGGTCACTAAACTCCACATAGAATTCCAAACTTATCCTTAAGGAATTATCATCAAACCAGTCCTACAACTATGAAATACTTTTGAAGTGCAATAAACAGTAAATTCTGACAGGAAACTTGTTACCAGCCTAAATTCCACCACTAAATATTCTTTCTGTTGTGACAGTACAAAATTTAGGTTACTGTATTGTAGTGTTACACATCTGTGAATTTAACTCTTTTTGTATAAATTTAGTCATGATGTAATTTTTATATATTCACTAAAAGTGCCAAATTGGAAGGGGTAAACATCAGCATACACATTCACAAATATGCATGCTGTGGGCCGCCCCGTTCTTTTGACTCAACCTGTTGTGTGTTTCTTTGGGTAGCATTAACTAAATATTCACCTCTCAAATGTGTTAGTTCCACTCTGGAATTTGAAAGTGCTCTACTATGCATAGGTTTCACAATAAGGATAAGAGAAACCCAGCCATCTTATTACCCAAACTAACCTTAAACCTCATGTTTATTAATTTATTAATTAATTTTAGTTTTAAATTTAGGTATTTGGTGCAGTTTTACTACACTTACACTCACAGTAACAATTAACTTCCCTGTGCATCTAGACCTTTACCTGCAGTGAGGGCACTACATCTAGCAAGACCAGTATCCATATCCACATTTGCTGGTGGAGAGATAATTCTATTTACCTATAGCATAACTTCAGTCTCAGTCTAACCATAAATGTAGTTGACATTTTTGCCAAATAAACAAATACACAGGTGTGACAGTAATATTGTTATGTGAGGGAAAACTTTTGTCTAATGTTCACACCGGGCTTCAACGTTTAATGGATTTTGACTGAGCTATGCAAAACGGTGTAAGGCCTATAACCTGAACAATACAAAATAATTACAAGTAGTTTTGAAAGAATCTTTCAAACACACAATTATTTTAATCACACAAGTAGGACTTTGCTAAAGAATACAATTACCTCTTGTTCAGAAAGTCCATCGATGATTTCTGAAATCTCATGTTCACTTCGAGCAATGGTTGCAGAGAGGCCAGTCCCTCGCTGGCCAACCCTAGGAGTGTGGAAAAAGCATATATTCATCATCAAAGATTTGTCAGAAAAATTACATTGTAATATGAACTACTACAGAATTTCCTGATTGCAAGTTTACAAACATGAACACAAGATTGAAAAACTCAGACAGTAATACCTAAGACCACTACCAATTACAGTGCTGTGTAGACAGCACTTACTTTACATATTTTTGAAAAAATCCTCATAATAATCTACCAAAAAGAAAAGAAAAAAAATCTGAAATTTTTAATTTTTTTGTCATCTAGAAAATATTATTTTATGTTTATTTCCAATAATTAAAGGTACCAATTTATTGAACATTTCATTGCATATGTGCAGTTTTAAAGTCCCACTAATGCAATGTTCTGTATTAATGACCTGTAACAGCATTGGCTCACATAGTGCAAACTTCTGGAGCACTATTCGCTATATCACTGTAATTGAAAAGAGGAGCAAATGTAAATTATCCAGAGATGAGAGAAATACGCACCCTTTACACGTTTTGTTCAATTTTAAAGCAGCACTGTGCATTTCTGAATGAAAAGTGCATATCACTAAAATAAACTGACAAACATTACAAAATCCCTGCACATCTGCTCTGATAATAACCATCATTAATAAGTAGAGAGACAAAACAACAAAACATTAATGGCCGCCACACACTACAAAAGTATTCAAAATTTGCACAAACCCCCTTGTGCCCATTTCCAAAACAGAAAGTCTCCAAGTTGTTTTTAAGGTTCATATCCTCAACATCTGTACAAAAGCCTGAGGCAAAGTTAAAGCTGTTACGTACGGTTTCACAACAAAAACTACTTGGAAAAAATGCTTTTGAGTTTTCTTAAGAAGGCATTCATAACTCATACATCAGGTTTTTAAAATACAAAAATTGTGAAATCTAAAGTCGTAAAAAGTTTGAACTGTTTCCAAACAAGGCCCCTGTGTACCATCGGTTTTGGAATTTCAAAGAAAATCACATAGCCACAATACTGATAATAAGAGGACAAACTTTGTCCCAAACATGTTTGGCGAGGCAGCAGCCATGCTGACCAACTGCCTGTCCCTGCCAGCAAATCTGCTGCCTTAGTCTCTACAGGGCCATGCTGCTTCACCTAATGAGGGGCAGCTCCACTGAGTCGGTGGGGCCTTGGGTTGTTTATAGACAGCGGTGTCACAGTACTGCACTGCTGTTTCCTTAAAGCCTTCCACTTTTAACTCCTTGAGTAATCAAAATGCAAATAATATAAACCCTTCACCAGTTACCTCCCCTGTTCCAACAGTATGGCATACATAAAGACAGCTGTAGAGTCATGAGAAAATAGGTGTGCACACACAAGTCCACCTAAATGTAGTGTTCTAAATCACCAAAATTACTCTTAAATGCCTGTAAGAACTATTTTGTTTTTTCTCCCTTAACTGTTTGTCTGGTTCAGAAACAAGAAGAGGTAGGGGTGTGGCAGTGTAGAAGAAGCAGTTGCAGGTCACCTCTGGAAGCGCTCCTGCTGTTCACGCTGCTTGCGGATCTCAGGGAATTGGCGCTCATAGTACTCGCGGGTACGGCTCTCCTTGGCCTTGCGCCGTGGGTTGTTCTCCATGCGCTCCACCTTCTTCTCCCATGCCTCCATGAGCTGATCATAACGCTGGCAGATCTTCTGCTCCTGATGGGCAGGGCCCCAAGATAGAACAAACATTACTCTAGGTAGGATTGTGTGCTACACCTTCTTTGCCACATTATGGCCCCACTGCCCTTCTCTTATGTACTGCCCTCCATCTGCCTCAGGGTCTAAATATAAACCTGAGCACAGTCCATGGACATACTGTGTGCACTGAACCTTCACCATCTCAAAAAGCAAATAAAAGTAATTTACTTTAACATACATTTTCATATATGAACAAGTACATAAACAGAGATCAAGGATTCACGCAGTGACAATCCTTAGTCTGAAAAACTAAAATGTACATTTACAGTCTTATTACAACTTTACTATTTTTCTGTTATCAAGTCTCAGTTATAGAAGTACTCCACAACTATTCGATGACTCCAAAAGGTTTATCAACTATTTTTTTTAAAGAAAAGGATTTTATATTCTACAAAAGATTTGACATTACCCTTCCAAGAAGCAATACTGCCTTCTTTCAGCTGTGCAATAAGAGTTAAACTTAGCATGCACCTAAACTCCCTTTGCCACTCACCAACCCCCATGAAAAAGCCAATGAAATGTTGGGTTCATGGAGTGGAAGTAGACCTCATTCAAAAATGGGAACGTTTTCTACATTTGACAAACACTTTTTACGCAAAGGTGTAGATGAAAGCATAAGGCTTGCAAAGCTAGGACTGCAAATCAAATGCTGAATGTGTCCCAAAAGCCTCTCCAAGATCATGGGACCACATCAAGCTGCTACACTCACATGCCTGCAAATGAGGTATATAAAGATTATGCTCTTTCAGTTCCTTCTTCCCCCCAAAGGAACCAGTGATAAGAGCTATAAAAATGTAATTAACTGAAAATACACTCATGGTCATGCACTCAACATAAATATTAAAGTGTACCAAAAAGAAAAATTTAAAAACACCAGTAACCATTGCTTGTTTGCAGTCCTGCTGACATTAGTGGCCTTGTTTTTGCTCCTGTAATTATGGGCTCTTCTTGCATGGGCAACAATATCCTCTAAACAAAGATCAATTTTAAAGAACTTTAATTTTTCTGGAATAAAAGCAGGGTGTTTAACCACCTCTGTATGCATTACAGAAAAATTGCATTCTGTGTACACACACTTACTCTTTGTTTACGTGCATGGTTCCTCCGCTTGAAGAACAGAATGAGTTTTTTTCTCATGACTTGATTACTGCAAAAGAACCAACTTTAAGGATAAAACAAATGCACTGATAGATTTACACATTACAGAAGTTAGTTATATTAAAATTTCACACTCCCCTGATGTGTGGGAAAAAAAAAAAAATACGTCCAGTATGTAAAGTAACTTCAATAATAGGTATCAAAGATAAAAATTTATACCTGAGATGGATTAAGCCATAGGCACCATAAATCCAGTTCTTCCCATTTATGAAAACTAAATTTGGATTTCACACTTTTGACAGTTCAATGGTGCAAGACCAGTCACTATGTGGTCGTCTCTGCAGTTTGGCTCCTGTCCTGTTATGTCCTTAACCTCTGTTACCCCTTGTCTACCAGTTTGTATTTAAGTGTGTTTTAACAGAGTGCTTACACCTAATAGCTCCATCTGCTGACCTTGCATCTTGCCTCTTTATGCCTATCTGGGAAATTCTCACCGTACAGCTCTCTGATAGAAGCATGTTCATTATGGTGTGTAGCGATAAAGGTCTGGTCTGGGCAACACATCATGGAAAACCTGCCCTTGTCCTCATTTGTTTTTTCTTATTTGTTTTCTAATTGTGCCTTTTCCCGTTATACCAATACTTGTGTCACCGAGAAGAGTGAAAAACTGACTCACAGTCTAGAGCTAAAATAGACAGGCCACATTGTAAGTACTTCAAAAAATATTGAGTTGAAGCAAGTAAGAAAATTACACCACACATTATCGGCTTATAGCGCCACAAAATTAGTTTACAGATTTGTTTACACTGAACAAAACTACTGGATTGCCTTATCAAATGTATAAACATTTTAGTATCCATGACCTAAAGCACCCTCAGTTTCAGAAGAGAGCTAGTCAAGAAGGGATGGCCTGGGTTACAGGCCACTCGTTTCATTTTACTCAAGTCATTTGCTCCTTGCATGCATGCTTCCTGTTTGGTTTTTGCCCACTTCACCTCCCACTCCAGTCATTTCAGCAGGAGACTGAGTGCTCTTCTGTCTGCAAAACCCTACTCTCCACATGAAAACTCAGATTTGTCCCAAGCTGCAGAACACAACAGATAACGACGCAGGAACAAATCCATGTTGTGCTCATTAGGAAATATTACACGTATACAAATTGCTACAAATAAAGCCCAGTAGGCTTTTAGTTGTAGGCTTTCATAGTTTGAAAACCCCTTTCTATATATAAGTTGTTTAATCATATTTGAGAGCCTCTGAAAAGTACTTACGTTTTAATGTTGTCATGGTACACCTTTGTGTCTGATGGCTGGTTATAAAGTGGCTAGAAGAGTGGTGAGGGAAAAAAGACATTTGAAGAATTTTTATTAGACAAGAAATTATTCTGACAAATCAAAACTTGTATGTGGTGCTACCTTTAGAGCTCAGGCTTGATTTCAGGAAATCCAATACACAAAAACAGACACTTACCAACTCTACCTTTGGTCCAAGCCCTTCAAGGATCTTATGAGCTTCTTCAGCCTTTTTCTAAGAAAAAGGAGACATTCAGAGTTAGAATAGAGCTCAGGTATCATTTTTAGAGTTACAATTTGCATAATTAAAACCACACCAACAACTAGTTACTTGTATGCAAAAAAAAAAAAAAACCAGCTCCACAGGGCATGCGAACTCAGTAGCTACAGAATTCCTTATTGCTTTGTCAGTTTGACACATTGTCTTAAAAGGTTTACAAATCCCACACCACTTTACTTTGTTAAGTGGTATTTGGTACGGCTTCTGGTTTTAAAGCATTCAGATAACACGCAGATTTGGTTGCTCTCTAATAAGGTGTTCTGGAAACAATTTTCTGGGCCAAGATGTCTCCTAGGGAAAGCCAAAATTAGAAAATGAGCAACTTTGTTCCGACCTGACAGATCCCATGGTCCATTGGAAATCAAGGCCGTTAAGGGTCAGCTTAAAGAAAGACAAGTTTCACAAAACCTATGCTCGTACTGTCGGGTGAAAGGAGGAAGGGAAGAATAGTAAGGAGAAAATCGCCATTGCAGAGCCTGTATAGCAAGTTTGTCAGACCATATTTAATCTGCTAACATCACATTCCACCTCATCCCAAAGATGCTTTATTAGTTTCAGAGGTAGAGACTATGTAGGGCAATTGAGTAAAGACACTGTCACATTTGCGGAATGAAGATAAAGTGTTCTTTGTGACGTGGCACATTAACCTACTATTAAGTTCTAACATAAAGTCTAGAGTGGACATAAAGGGATGTAATTGCTTAACAAGTGTTTTAAAACTTTGTGTCATTCACATAACACATTTTGTCATAAATAAAATTGTAAGAATGTGGATATTTAACAGATGCCTTGAATACCACACACTTGTCCTGAGGCATAATAAAAAAAACATTCACACTTAAACTGAAATTGGAATGCTGATCAATGGGATTTCAAAAAGTGAAAAGCAAACCGCACAGGACTAGTTCATGGTAGGATTTGCATTAAGTTCTCAAACAAGTCCTGAAGATATTCCTTTGCACAGATTCAGACTCTAACAGATAAACAGCACTATTTAATACTAATCTATACATAAAGTCTGTCAATATTTCACTGTGGCTTAAACAACAGAGTTAACATCACAAATCACTGGCTTCATTTGCTTTCCTGAAAGGCAGGAATGTGACTGTGGTGCAAGATGTGCATTAGTGTGGTCGAGACCCGGCCAGAACCCATACACTCACCCTGTTCTCGTCATAGATGATCTGCACAATACTCCGATGCTTGAGTTCCACTGGCGGGGGGGACACTGGCCTTTCTGGCTCCATTGGCTTCGCTGCTTCTTCCTCCAGTTGTTGCTAAAGTGACAAACATATAGCTTGTCATCCTCCGAGAACATAAACAGAGAGACAGACAGATAGATAGGCGTGATGGAGGTGAGAGAAAAGGGTGCTGTAGGAAGGAACCTAACTAGCAAAAAGAAACATGGAAAAACAACATCATCCTGATAATGATACAGCAGCAACAGGAACCTGTAGTATGTAATAGTTTTTCAAATCTAAAAACATAAAAATGCAAAGTAATTATACATGACCCACACAAATATGGTGCTGCACTAATTCTGAACAGATCCATAATTATTTATATAATCAATTATCTAACCATCTATTGTCCTTAACCAGTTGCTCTAGTCAGGGTCACAGTGGTCCCAAGCACATCGCAGAATCACTGAGTATAAGGTTACGAGAATACACTCTAGATGGGAGGCCAATCCATCTCACAGTGCTCCTCACACCAAATAACTCATGCAGATGCACCTTACAGGCAGTTTACAGTTGCCAGTTAATCCAAAATGCATATCTGTGGACTGTTGAACGAAACTGAAGCACCCAGAGAAAACCCACAGAGACACAGGCAAAATGTGCAAACTCCACATAGACTGAGCTGAACTCAATCCCATATCCAAACAGCCCAGGCTGTATAATTAGAATTTGAAATGACAAAATAAACACCATTTTTAAAACATAATTCTGAAATGTAATTTGTACTGCAGCTATTGAGGGTAACAATCTTGCTCAAGGGTAATACAGCAGGAGTGACATTTGAACCTGGGTCTATTCAGTCAAATGAAACAGCTCTAATCAGTTTGTTGCCCTCTGCAATAATGTACCATAAATCAGCACATTCAATGACTCATCCTTAGAGATGTTCCCAACATAAAGCGTAGGTATGTTCAGTGATAAGAAAACTAATGTAAATTTCAGTCATTTAAACTATAATTTTCCAAAATTATGTTGCACTAGTACACATAAGCCATATAATTAACAAGATGACAACCAAAATTAGCAATGAAGTTCATGGTATAATGCTGAACTCAATTTGCCTTTTTCTCCCAGCACAGGCCATGTCTGAAAAATGCTGTCCTTATTGCTAAATAATCCACAGAGAGTTCAACCTTTGACTTGTTGAACTCTGCAGTACGCATCTGATTGTTTACCAAAGACACAACATCCATAATGACTTTGGTGTGACTTTGAAGAGTCTCCCAGTTGAGCACAACAGAGACAAGTTTATACGCCAATGTTTACCTAAACAAGCAGGTCACTGACTAGAGGTTTTCTACTCTGGGAAACAACAAAGCTAAAAAATGTCGAGGTCAGCTAAGTGCAGTTGTGCTAAGTAAGAAACCTTTACACAAGGAAAAAGGGACAATATCTTGTCTCCTATTTCCACTCAAAAAGGTAGCACCTGGAAGCAATCAGAAGAAACCAAGAACTAAGGCAATATATATATGAAATAACTTACTGAGTAATTGGATACTCTGCCTAAGTGGATAATGTTAATCTGGTCCCATGGCTATCCTCTTAAACAGGTTTGATTGTACTCAACTCACTTTTCATGCTACCTACAGAAATATTTAGACTATTTATAGGTGTTTATTAAGTGGTCTTTCAGAAGCCCAACAAAGCAACATTCGCATTTGATCTCCGATTTATTCAATTAGAACTGGCACTACTCAATAACATAGACCATATCTGTACAGGTGGGATACTAGGAGCCATAAGTAGTAGTTAATGCCAATGACAAATGCAGACATCAATACCAAAGGAAGCATTTAATCCAGGGTTTTTCATCAAAAGTTCATGAAAAACAGAAATTAAAGGATCAAGTCACCAACACCCAAAATGAGGAATTATACCTTCACAATCTTACCTGCTTCTTCTTAAGCTTAAAGATCTGCTGTTCCACTTTAGCAATTTCCCGGTCCACACGGTCCATACTTTGAATGAGCTCCTCCTTAGACAATTTGGAAGGGGAGGTGTCCTGCTCATCAGGTACATGTGGAGCTCCAGGGGAGGATGCTTCTGCTTTCACACTAAGCTGTACCTCCTAAAAGAGCAGCAGACCATTAGATAGTAGAAACAGGTGATTTGCTTGCTGCACCCATACCCTCTAACCCCAAAGGTCACTTTTCGTTCCATAACATTCTCACCTTCTTAACCTCCACTACGGCCCTCAAGCCATCTTGTGCAGTGTGGGGATGGGGCAACACCACACTCCCTGTTGGAGTGCGAGGAAAATGGGCCTCTGAGATGCCAGTCTCAATACGAGGCCGCTTGGGTTCAAGGCTCTCATGCTCAGATGGTGCAGAAGTTGGGTGAAATGGCTGTTCGTAGCCATGCCTCCTCTCAGGGGGGCTGAGAAACAAGGAAGACAACCGTAACAGGAAGAAAACACAAGATTACCCACACGTAGCAGAAGTTTGTCGTTTCTGTCCTCTATTTAGCTGAACAACTGACTTTAATTTGAAAGCATTATATAAAAGGAATGAGACAAAAAGGCTACTGATACAGTGGGAGGGGATATTGCTGGCAGTTACCGTTCTGTTCCTGGATGGAACTCTGAGAGCAGGGAGGGCCGTCTCCTCTGCTGTTGTTGCTGGAGGAGCTGGGAGGCTGAGCTGACATCCTGAAGGTGAGACCGGTAATCTGGAACTCCAAAATCCTAAACAAAGATATACAAGGGCAAGGGGAGTCATCCACTACCCTCGTGGAAAGTGGAAGACACTGGTTGGAAAGCCTACAACCTACCAGTGACACTACAGTGCCATCTCCTCAATATGAGCATGATAAATCATTAAAATATCTGAATGCTTTAAAACCACAGATGCTGAAGAGTGAAGCAGAATGTGAAAAAAAATCTTATTTTCTTCATGAACTGTTCACTGTAACCCAAACATTGTATGAACAGCCAATTTATTTTGAGCTTTTTTAAGCTAGCCTCTTAAAAAGAAGTTTTTTCAGATATTTCACATTTGAAAAATTGAAGTGCTACACCTAAATCACAAAATCTTTTTTACTTTTCCACAAATCCTAACTGACCTTCAGGACATGTAGTTTGCAGTTTGGCCAGTATTCATTCAACTTCGGGCAGAGCTACATGAGCTGGTCTAATTGTCCATTAGTACTAATCATGTTTCCTTCTCAAGAAAACTCCCTTAAAAATCCTGGACAATGAGCAGTACCAACAACTCTGTCAGACAAGTATTCCTGCCACTGTGGCCTTTGTCTTCTTTGGCTAACATCTGGATAACAACACATAGCAGACATAGCATTTACAGTTCACAGCACTACTCTCACATGCCTCTGGAAACTGTACTCTTATAGGCTAGTTTCACAACTATTTCTGAACTTCAATTAATATGAAAATATTCAACCAATACAATTTAATCTTTTGAGATGCAACATCATAATGAATGAATTTGATATACTATTCTTATTGCAAGTGACACTTCATAAAAGGTCAGCAAGTTGGGATTATGTTGGATGCAACTGATTACAGTAATTAGATACTGCCTGTTAAGTAGTGCACTAATAATGACCTTTATATAATGCATTTAAAAGCAACTCAAAGCATTTTGCAAGAAGAAAGATATGAGTTATATGGATTATAATTATAAACTAAATGTCAACTCAATAAAACTAAAACATCTAAAGAAAAATAGCACTGAAAAATTTAAGCAATAAAAGAACATAATCAAATTATTATTAATATGCACTTGTCTAAAACAGGGTTGTGACGGTTTGAAATCTATCCCAGAAGCACAGGGCAGGGATGGCTGGTCAATCTGTTTCTTTCTGCCATACACACACAGTTGAAATAAGATGACAGCACATACAATGCATAATTTATTCCAAATGGATTACATCCTTTACTTCTTTTTGTAATCTCACCAACGCAGCCATTCTTGCCTGAAATGGTTATTATTTTTGATATTAATACACCTATACCCCTGACTGAAAATGATTGAAATCGCTTGAAGACTGCAAACTTGGATATTGGGAAATAATCTCCATAATTTCTTAAGAGGAAAATTATGATTCATTCTGGGTGAATCCAAAAACAACCCAAAAATTTCCCCAAAATATGTATTTCAGGAGATGCTGGGATACACACTTGTACTTGTGCCAAGACTTCTATTAAAAAATAAATTTAAAAAAATAATAATAATAATAATTATATTAGGACATTTCACATTACTGCCGTCACCAGTGTCAAGCCTGTTACACACGGGAATTGAGCAGGCGCATGCATGGGGTTTGCAGTGGGAGTTCCACTTAAATAAACAGGTTTATTTGAAACATTAAATGCAGAGTAAATGCACTGACAAGTGAAACTAATGAAAACAGCAGACAAAACAGCAGTGCAGGCATGTGCATGCGTGTGTCTTGCTTCAGATAAACAGTATACATACAATATATTTCTCAACATATAGTACTTATTACAGTACACTTTAGTGTATGGTATGCATTTGTTGACTTTTTAACATTTTTTGATTTTTACTGTTATTTCAATTTGTTTTGGGATAATGATATTTAGCCATAAATTTTCAAGGGCTGTTATACTAAAATTTTGAATATAGAGTTTGGATCCCAAACACTGATGCAAATACATAAAATATAGATATAGAATATAGATACAACTGATACCAAAATTGGGCTATACAGAGCAAAATGTGGGTAAAACTAACAGTGCTATAGCTGAAGTTCCACTACTCACAAAGGTAGGAAAGTGTGACTGTGCTTTCTGTGGAAGGTGCAGTACTTGCCGGTTGGTGACGTGCGGGGCTGAAGGTGTACTGGACTGAGTGAGGTGCAAAGCGGGTCTGCTCGCTGCTGAAAGCCCCCTGGCTCGTTGGGTACGCAGAACCGGACATCCTGGTGCGGACCAGAGGGGTGCAGAGTTTCGGCAGAGGATCAGCACCACAGCAGGAGCATGTTTTCATATGCAAACCACCTACAAGGTATGGGGGGGGGGGGGGGGGGGCAAAAAAAAAAAAAAAAA